>VWZW01004608.1:1509520-1534715 GCA_013397115.1 Edolisoma coerulescens
CCTTTTTAAAGCACAAAAAAATGAGGCATATTCAATGAAACGGAGTGATTTTTTAAAATCACTATTAGTATGAAGAACACATTGTAACAAGACTTTATAACTAAAATGAGTAATGACAACATATGCATTTACATTGGGATAAAAAATCATACAGAAATCTTCATACTCAGGGCACAAATCAACTACTAACAAAATTAATTTTGAAAAAACTTCCCCTTTTGGCAGATCAATACATGTCATGAAACTCACATAACTATCCCCTGAAGTCAGCAAAACTGACGTCTACAAACCCACCAAATCTTACCGAGTGCAACAACTAGAGAGAGAAGAATTGTACTACTATGAGAAAGTAATTGACAAAATGAAACCATGCATGATAAGAGAGTTAATGGATGCCTAGTTCAGAGTTGGACAAAATAAATTTGGGCCCTTGGGGGAATCTGTGTACACTTGATACTCACATCAAAGAAACTAATAAAAATACATACAGAAGAAGAGGTCCAAATCACCACCAGTTTCATTGACTTTGTCAAGATGTGTTTGTTCAAGCATACCATGTGGTCCACGTGTCATCAGCCTGCTAAGTGAATGCCAGGCAGTATCCATCCATGTGGACATCATCTGCCATGGTGCTCAGGAGACACATACCAAAATTTAGATGGTGCTGGAATGTAGAGTCTCCAGATTGCACTCAATGTCTCTATAAATTTGAATTTCAGCATTCTGTATCTTGCCCATGAAATTACTGCAAATACAAAAATAGAAGACATGGTTGGTTTATATATAGTAATAGTGGAGAAAGTTCTTGGAGAATTTTTGGGGGACTTGGGGTGGTTTTTTGTGGGTTGTTTTTTCTTTCTATTTTTAAAAACCAGATTTTAAAAACCAAATAATTTCAGGATAAATAACCTGGATACAGCCTTATTCCTTACTTATGTCAGAGGATGGAGGGATGGAGCTAAGTCTGAACTTTCTTTGCCCCATTCCTCTGATACTGGTTTCAGATTTTACTTCGTGGCAACTGAGTGAGCATTTTTATATAAATCAATATTATAGCATGATTTTTAATGTAACCTGCATAACACAAGCAGTAGTTTTTTAAGCAATAGTGTTTTCTTAACTGTTTCGTATCTGATTTCCTGATCAAGGGGCCAGTGCAGAAATAAATAGATTTCAAACAACTGGGAGGGCAAGTGGAAGAAATATGAAGTATAGCCTGGAGAATTTAATAAAACCTAGGAAGAGTTTCTCATCTATCAAGTAATTTTAAACATTACACATCTCAAAAATTCATGTTTTCTGGTATTCACTTTATTTGCTGTGTTGTTACAGTCTTGACCCAGTGATCCAGTGCATTTTAGTTTGACTCTGCTTGGAGTCACATATACTAAAAGTAGCAGAAACAATAAATCTTACTGCAATTCATTGCCAGGTTTATAGTTTCATATTAGAAAAAAAAAAAAAGTTGTATATTTCATAAGCATTCTATAGAAAGACATAACAATGTTGGTATCTGGTTACAAAAATGCAGTGTTGAATTTTGTTTTGTATTCGGAAAGAGACAAAATTTGTCAAAGAGCATAAACTTCTTAAATAATGTTTAGCCTTTGTTCTTCTGTGTAAGCTTGAAATCTAACTACACTTTTTTTACATTCTTATTTTAATCGTGAGGTGTTTATATCCTATTTGAAAAAAAAGCATTCAAAATATGAAATGTGCCATCTCCTTTTACTGAAAACTGAGGAAATTTTCTAGAAACGAGTAAAATGCCATGTAAATCTAAAACTAAATGAGCTAAAATTTTGATTGAGTTCAAGAACTTTTATGTCATATTTTAGTTGCAGTACTTAACAAATAGAACAAAATTTTATTTAAAAAATAGTAATAATAGAACACTGGTAATATTTGGACTGATTATAGTTTTCATTATGCAAAGGATAGATATGGATAATATTTGATCTGCTGAATATTGGGGTTTTTGAACTTCATTTAGGTGTCACTCAAAACATCACCTTGAATAGTTTGAAAAATTTGGAATACAACATATTTTGGTGATATGATTTTGTTGAAATGACAAAAAAATTGTGACCATCAACACATATTTTTCTAAAAAGCCACACACAATTTATTAAAAATCAAATGCAAAGTATTGATTTCCTATTATTATATCAGTGCCATAAATTTACATGCTTTGTAATTACATCTGCCAAAATATTTTCAGAGTGCACTACAACAATCCAGAAAATATTTGGGAATTGAGAGAAAATAAGAATTATATAAGGAGTGCAGAGCAAATATATTTATTATGGCTTCACTATTACTTGGCAGCTTCAAATATTGCAACCTTACCAAGAACCTTAAGAAAAAAAAAGAATTTGGTAAAGAAATTGAAACTGGTCTTGATGCACATGTACTAAAATATTACTGTGATTACTGTGTCATCTGATCTCTTGCATAAAATGGGCTAAAAGATTTCAGTCTTAATAGGCTTAATTTCTATTTGACACTTTTTTTCCCCCAGAAATTCATCCAATCTTGATATAAGTGCTTCAAGTGATTCAAAGTCCAGTGAGCATATCTGGAGCCTCAATAGCTCCAGAGAGTCATTATGATTAAAAAAACCCAAGAAACAAACACAAAAAATTACAATGCATTACTTTTGTTCTTAGCTGACCTGCCTAAAATTTTCCTTCACTTTGTCTTCCAATACCATTTCCTTCCCATTTAAAAGACAGTGACAGAAATCTGTTCCCAGTGTGCATATTAACAATATTACCTACCCCCTACTTTTTTGTAGGGCAAATTACACAAGCTGACCTTAGTGTTTCATAAATTAGTTTATGCTATGATGCATTTTTCAGGACCCAGATCACTATTGTTTATAACATTCTCTGAATTCATTCCAGTTTTTCAAAAACCATAAAATACCTCCATTAAACTTCTAAATATTGTTAATACCTCTGTGCTTATGAGTAATGTTCTGCATATACATACACATAGGGTCAGGGTTTATCCTTCAGTGTTGGAACACTCACAGCATCTGCCACCTGCATCACCAAAGGCTGCAGAGCCTCATGGAATCAAGAAGACTCTCCTTCCCTCCCCTGTCATGGGATTTTTTTTTATTTTCATGAATATGAAATGAGTATTTTTTCTTTCAATATATATCATGTTATACATGTCCATTCACAGCACATACAACATTAATTCTTCAGTTTTTTCTTATTTTTTTAGTACCATAGCTTACAGCAGTGGCTGCTTTCAGTATTTGGAGAAAGAAATTTAGTCTTTGAATAAATTCCATGTAATATTCTTTAAAAACAAAAAGTTAAATCCAATGTAACAGTTTTCAATCTATTTCACATCTTGGTAAAGACACTATAGAGCCAATTTTCTTATTCTCCTTTTTTTTTGTGGCACTGAGTCATAAGTTTTCCTCAACAAGGGCAAGTTGGTTCTGGTTTGGGTTTTTTTTTTTTTATGACAGGGATTCGAAGATTTCAGTTACTAACTCTTTCCAGTTCTCTTTGCTGTATATTGTAATAAATTTTGGCTGACCTCTGAGATCTCTTAGGTGGAATGATTTCTTCACTTCTCCCATTTCTGTTGTCTGAGACTTGTTCTCTAATGTTCATCTGTCTGTTTCTTAACTGACTGTAATACATGTGGATGCCTAAATACTTAAAATTAGACCCTGGCTTGATTCTTTTTAGGAAAATAGACCAAGAGGACCCAATACTCTTGTCTCCCTGTTCTTATGATGTTGCTTGTTACAGTGTATTTTATTCTGAAAATGACTGCTCAAATCCCTTCAAAAATACCAATTCAAAAGATTCCAGTGGAACTACTGCAGAATGAGCAATACACTGTTTTATTATGATGGTATTAAGACAGCAATTCTTCAAGTTTCATGTAGATTCAATATTGAATTTTTGTGGCTTGGTTGTAACAAGGATAATGTCTGTATTTCCTCAGCTCATTTCATACGACTGACTTTAGATTCCCAAATTAGATAAGATACCATTTAAAGTAATATAACATGCTTCCTATAAGTTTCAACACACTGTACTAATGAGAAAAGTCTATTTGGAAGTGTGAGAGGAGATGTCACTTAGTCTTGGAGAGTGTCATTACCACCCTGTTTGTGACTTTCTCACTCTAATTTCCTCTCTTGAAGTGAGAAAATGTTGTATTTCAGGTTCAAGGTAAATTTAATGCTCATGGCAATGATAAACCAAGGCGTAGGAAGTGCCATCATTAGCTTCCACTGACCTTCCTGTTATTCTACCTTTTCACTTCTGGCCTCTCTTTGATTATTGTCTTTTCTTATACTCTATTTTAAAACTAATATGTCCCTCACAAGTGAATCTCTTTTCTTTTTCTCAGTCTTTTACTTAGAGACTTAGCACTTCTTCATTGACCAGGTTGCTTTTGTTTTCACTCCTGATTTCAACACTCACAAAATATATAGGAAGGGGAGAAGGATTACCACCAAAGAAATTGTGCAACTTAATAAAGCAAAGTAAGGACAGAGATAGGCTTCAGGATCCAGGCAGAATATGCCAGAAGGACATGGGACCAAGCTCATCATTAAAGACGAGAAGCAAAGTGTATAGACCTATTAAATACCGTATCAGTGTGGCATGGTGGTGTGGAATCCCAAACGACCTAAATTAGCAGCAACTAACTTACTTCTAATAAGGTCCTAGGGATTCCAGATGACATAGAGAGATTGGCTTCTTGTTCAGCTTTTCCCCTAAATTATCTTCTGATTCCTTCCGTGTTACATCAAATATTTTTTGTTTGTTTTTTCTTTTTTTTCAAAACTCTGTTACTGCTTACAGATGTTTTTTTGTAACAGTGGTACTCTTCCTCTTCAAGCCACAAGCTTTTTGTTGTTTCTGCCTCATCAACCAGTTCGTGCAAACAGAATGTCACAATACAGCCCTGAAGCTGTCAATTCTTAAACATTCTACATTATTATTTTACTTAATTAGCTGACTACCTTTTTTTTTTTTTTCATTTTCACAGGGTAAGAAATACAGGCAAGAGGTGGGATGGGAATAGAAGCCAGAGATTTGGGGAGTGATTATATTTCAGAACATTCAGGTAGTAGATTATTTGAAGAGCAGTTATGTTGGTCTTGCTGAGAGCAGAAAGTGTTTCTAGAAGACTTTAGGAGGACACTGTTACTTCATTATATTGACAGCTCTGCAAAATGGGGCAATTTCATTAGATATTGTTTTCTACTTCTTTTCTCTTTTAATATTTCTCGGCTTACTTGGCATGTTTCTTTCCAGTTCAAAGAAACCTCCAAAAGGCTTTGAAATCCAACTATATTTGAAATCAAAGGTGGCTGAATCAGCTGAAATGTGGAAAAAGTTATTCCAAGACAATAGAGAACATAAGAGGAAGGACATGCTGATGCTACTGTACCTGGCCTCAGCTATACTATAGCTCCACAATCAGGTAAACTTGTTTCAAGGTTCCAACATTGAAAATTGAAACATTTCTAGTTAGAGAATTGATCTATTTCTTTGGTGACTGTGTAGCAATTGGCTCACACAAATGTAGTGTATGCATATCTGGAGTAGCTTCTTTTTAAAGATGAATAAATCTGCTCTTTAAAGTCTTCTAGTATAGAAGAAGACAAGAAGATCTCATTTGAAGGCTTATGGCTAGTCGCTTACAGTATCTTAAAACTGTGTCACTGGAGTATGCAAGAATTTAGAATCTGTGAAAAGAATTTCTTGTTTTGGATTTCAACGTCATGTAATATGGTTTAATCCATTCAAGTAAGCCTTTTAGGAACAAAATCCGACCAGCTTGACCAGGTCATAAGCTGAGTTCCATTCCAGGGGGAATTAAATTCACTGAGTCATAAACTTTTGGAAAACAAGGATCGCAATAGAACCGTTCTAGTAAGCATAGCTATAATTACTCTTTAAATAATGACAATGGCAAAGTAAAATAACAGGTTTAACACACTTCTCTAGTAAAAAGGGAAATTTGGCTTCTCTGTCCCTAATGGTAATGAGTAAGTTGAACATTGAAGAAGGACAAAATGTCTTTTTTTTTTTTTTAAAACCAAGATGTGGCAGCATCTAGTTCGTCACTGTGTACTTCCTTCCTGCTGTTTAGCTCACCATTGGAAACCAGCATTGTAATTGTGTAATTGTAGCATTATCCAGTGCATAAAGGCTCTTGTAATTTTTAAAGATTTGTGTTTCACAGTTCCTAATTCCTTTTTTTTGCTATTATATATATATTACATCTGTTCTTCATTGAGATGACCTGCATGAGGAAGCTCACTGCCGTGCTAGTTAATATTTGATGCCATCCCGTTGTTTCTTCTAGTTCTTCAATAGATGTGGAAAAGCAATAATATCAATGTCAGAAAAGATATCAGATAAAGACGTGACTAGTTAATGTTTTATGGGAAAGATACATTATTTATTACAGAAAAGCAACAGTCTTCACAGAATCACAGAATGGATGAGCTTGGAAGGCACCTCTGAAGGTCATATGGTTCAACATCCTTGCTACAGCATGTTGCCAATACCATGCCCAGATAACTTTGAATACCTCTAGAGATGGAGACTCCACAATTTCCCTGGGTAATCTGTCTGGCATTTGGTCATCCTCACAGTAAAAAATGTTTCCTGATGTTCAGGAGAATCCTCCCATGTTTCAATGTGTGCCTATTTCTTCTAGGCACATCTTATCTCTGGGGTCTGACGCTATCCTCTTTTCACTCTCCCTTCAGATATTTGTACACATTGATGATATCTGTGCCTCCTTTTCTTCAGGCTGAACAGTCCTAGCTCACTCCACTTTTCCTCATATGGAAGATATTCCAGTCCCTTAATCATTTTAGTGGCCCTTGGCTGAACTCTGTCTCCAGTAGCTCTACTCCTCTCTTGTACCAGGGAAGCCAGAACTGGGCACTCCAGGTGTGGCCTCGCCAGTGCTTAGTAGAGTAGAAGAATTGCCTCCCTTGATCTGCTGGCAGCAGTCCACTTAAAGTAGCCCTGGATACTATTCACCTTCTTTTCACACAGGATCATGGAATGGGTACGGTTGGAAGGGGCCACAGTGGGGTCATTTGGTCCAACTTCCCAATCTTTCTGCAAGGGCACACTGCTGGTACATGTTCAGGTTGGTCCACCAGAACCCCATGGTCCCTTCTGTAGAGCTGCTTTCTCAGGCAGTTGGCTCCCAGCATAGAGCTGTGCATGGAGGTCTTCCCTGTGGGCAAGATTTTGCATTTAGCCCTGTTGAACTTCATGAGGTTCCCACAGCCCATATCTCCAGCCTGTCTTCCTCTGGAAGACAGCACAACCCTCTCGCGTATCAACCACTACTTCCTGGTTTGTGTCACCCACAAACTTGCTGAGGGTACAGTCTGCCCCATAATCCAGATAATTAATGAAGATTTCAAACATGACTGAACCTTATATTGGCCCCTGAGGTACACTGCTAGTCACTGGCAACTGGACTTCATGCCACTGATCACCATTCTTTGGGCCTCGCTGTTCTGTGAGTTTGCAATCCACTTCACTGCCTACTTACATAGTCCATACTTCCCCAGCTTCTCCATGAGGATTTTATGCCCTATAGTGTTGAAATATCCACTGCTCTCTCCTCATCTATCAGCCTTCTATCCTCTGTTCCACCTCTCCTCTCACATGGGTAGAGCTTTAAAAGTATTGTTGCACTTTCTCCTGGAAATGCAGCCTAAAAATATATTTGTATGTAAATACATTGCTACTGTTTGATAATATCCAAATGAAATGAATGTCTGACTAACTGGAATAAGTTATTTGCCTTGTTTAGGACTGAAAATCACCAATACCGTTGTCATGATTTTAAGGCCAGCTGGAGATGAAACATCACACAGCCGCCCACTCAACCCCCTCTCCCTGCCTCCTCTGGTGGAATGGGGAGGAGAATCTACAGTAAAACTTGTGTGCTGAGATAAGAACAGTTTAATATTTGAAAATAAAGTAAAATAAACAATAATGGTAAATACTACTACTACTACTAATCATATTATAAAGAGAAAAAGACTAAGTGATACGATGCAGCTGCTCACCACCACTGACCAATGTCAGACCCCTTGTCCCAAACATAGATCATCCATCCTTCTGGGTAACTCCCCCCAGTTTATGTACCAGGCATGATGTTCTGTGGCGCGGAATATCTCTTTGGTCAATTTGGGTCACCTGTCCCAGCTATGCTCCCTCTCGGTTTCTTTTGCATACCCCCTCACTGGCAGAGCATGAGACAAGAAAAAAATACTCCTTGACTTAACAAAACCCAAAGCATCAGTGTGTTATCAACACCATTTTCACTCCGAATCCAAAACACAACACTGTAACAGCTACTGAGAAGAAATTAACTCTACCCTGGGTGAAACCAGGAAAACAGTACAGATAAATTACGCCTGACATCAGCATAATGAATATGGCTAAGAGAGGAAGGACATAATTTACCAATACTAGCAGTAACACATTTTTGACCACTAAGAGTTTGTCCTAAATGTAAAAGAAAGTCCACTTTTCATTTGTTTTGGGATTGTTTTATAAGTGCTTGCTTAATTGGAAAAATGATATAATCCCCTTTTTTCATAGTATTGAAAACAGGTATTTTCAAAATACATATTAAGTTATTCTTGCTGCAGAAATATGAAAAAGAAGAATTTAGTATTTGTCACACTCTGAAGATAAAAAGGAATTACATTGATTCTGTCAACTGGTTTTCTATAAAAGGTCTGTAAACATTTAAACATTTAAAAATAAATGTTTCCATACTTTAATTTTTCCCATCTTTTTTCCATGATTAGGTTCCATCATATCAAAATAGTCTGAATAGTTTGTTTAGCTGGTTGATTATGATGCGTAGATCAAAGTTAAGTGAGGATATGGCTAGCTCTATGACTCTCAGTAGAACAGCAAAGTTAATGTTCCCTTTCTACTATAGGTTTGGCTCAGTGAGATGTAATTAAACAATAATTAGAATCAATGTTTCCAAATGTTCAAAAATAAGTCAGTTGCAGTATTGACGGCATTTTTTTCTGTCATACATATTCAAAATTACCAACTAATTTTGGATTTCCTTTAAGAATAAAGTAACATTAAATCCCAACAAACAAAGCAGCCTCATTCAGAGGGGCCTTTCCTTCAATTCAATCAGATTATTTAGTACACAAGAAATCATTTATCATGCATATAATACTAAAATGAGAATTCAAGTCAGTACAAGTTTTAAAAATTATGCCTACCTCCATCTGGAGTTATATTTGGCAGATGCCATAGAATGCTAGGTAGTGGCTTTGGAAGAACAGCAGTTACTGCTCTCTCTAAACAGTTCAAAGACTCTTTCAGCAACTGAGATGCTAAATTAATTTCCATTATTCATCTTGCTGATGTTTGCCATATTTGGTGGTTTTCCCTTCTTCCAAGGCTTGAAATCTATTATGCACAAGGTAGCAACACAGGAAAGATGGAAGAATGGTTGTGATGTCTCACTGTTACTCCTTTTGGGCACGTTTCAGTCTTGTGTTTCATTTATATGAAGACAGTCTGAATCTGGCATTGCAGCAGCAAAAGATGCCTATCACATCAAGCCACATAGCACCTAATATTTTGCTGGTTTGAATACAGAAAGAGTGCCCCATACAGGGAGTTATTTCTGGAAAGGCAAGGATTTACTCCTTCTAAGATATAAGCATAGGAAAAGTAGGGCAGAATCTTATTTAAATTAAGTATTTTAAATTTAACCATTTGGTTAAGCCAAACAAACAAACATTAAGGTTTATTTAGACCTGTTTAATCCTAGTATTTCTTAGTTCTGCGAAAGCAAAAAAGCAAAGGTACATTGCCTCTATCCCTCTATACCAGACTTACCCATGTGATGATAACTGATGGAGTTTGTGCTGAAAAGTGCCCATGTAATGTTTAACAAATAAAGCAAATTAACTCAGCTAAGTATCACTTGTTAAATCTGTATATAAACTCCCCAATGCTTTTATCTTTTTAATCTCTACAAATATCTACCAACTTCTTTATGTGGATTTGTGAAGGAAGAAAATATAGTTGTATTACTCTTGCTATTTCACCTACATGTATTTGGTGTGAGAAGAAGAATCTATTTCAAAGGCCAGGATCTTCTTCCTTTCAAAAGTGAGGGAAAGCCCTTCATTTATGTTTTACCCTTTCTAAGGTGCTGAAAATTTAATTTTATTACCAAAGCATGAATTACTACTTTGGAAATATTTGTAAGGCATTTTATTGGGCTGCCAAGTCTGAAAACCAATATTTCTATCAGTACACCATGCATATAACTTATATCTGATCCAACTTTGTTTCATGACAGATCTTTTGGGGAATTATTAACTAAAAGAGATTAGTATTTTATGATCTGCTTGTTCAATGCAGAAGATCAACTATGAAAATTCTAACTGTTTTCTGCAATATAATGACATGAAAGTGGTTGCAACAAGTGAAAGAACCCTTATACCAGAGCTAATTGTCAAGTACTATCAAAAGCCTCTGTATTGTATTGATAAAACACTACAGGTTTATGTACGTTTAAATACAAAATCCTGAACTTGAAAGACAACAATGCTCTTTTAAATATTGAATAGATTCTTGGGAGAAGGATAACTCTAGCACCAGAATATTTTAAACTTTAAATTTCATCTAACTGTTTTACATTAAATGAGAATTCCTATTTGACAATTGAAGGAATATTGAACTCTTTTAGCTACATACTAAAAGTAACAAATACAGTAAAAAGACTCCTTTTAATAGAGAAAATGAATAGTCATGCAAGTGTTGATTAATGCAAAATGCAAAGATACAGATGTCAGTTCTCTACAAGTATCATTGCTGAGAAAATATCTGACTGATGAACTTACCAAATATGCATAGGAATTTACCAAATTATTTCTGCCCTTCTGATAACAGTCTTCAGTACTCCTGTGGGTCATCAAGATGCTATCACAAAAGGCAGGTTAAAATTTAAGGATTTATAAGAGCAGAATCTTCTATGTTCTCAGCCTGAATTTTGAGAAACAAAATAGGCATAGGACCTTGATGCTAACTTTATCCAAATGATACCAATGGGCTGCAAATACTTTCCTTTGTAAGCCATAGGAGCCCTTAAAGAGAACAATACTCACACAAAGGAACTTACAAATGCTAAAAAGAATGTCATGCATAGTGACTCAAAGTAAAACTATGCAAAAACATACAAAAAATTTTGACTTACAATACAGACTTGCATAAAGCCAACAGGAAAGAAGTCATAGTAAACGAGGCTAAAATAAAGTGATAGTTTTAATGGCATTATCCCACAATGTGCTGAAAAGTTACCTTTAAATTAAAAAGCCTCACATTAAACCATGATGTATTTCTAACACAGACTGTTCTTAGAATGTAGAATTTTACCACTGACAAAAGCATTTCATACAACAGGAAGTCGACCCTACTATTAATGGCCATACCATGAGGAAAACAAAACTGGTATTTATTTTCATACTGTAGTTAAATCAGTTTAACCAAGATCAGACAAGTTGTTTATTTCCTAAATGAACACTTATAATGTTACACTGTTAAATCCTTTAAATTATTTTATGGTAAAAATTCCCTTGCTTTCCACTGATCGTAATAGTCTCTAGCAGCTGGTGACAGCTGATCTGTGCATTAGTCATATTGGATGTAAAACACAATTAATGTTAAGAACCAATTATGGAATTAGGCACACCATGCTCCTTTAAGAGTGAGCTGAATGAGTTTCAAGGTGACTTTTATGGTCAAAGTTAACTCTAAGAACAGACAGCACAAAGGATAGTCAGTCTTGAAAAGGACGGTGTTTATTTAAATAGTGAAATATGATCTGAAGTTCAATTTTCAGTTAATTAAGTAGCCAGTTCCTGGCAGTAATGCTGGCATAAAAAGCCAGAAGATTTGAGAAGTCCTGAAAGAAATTACAGTTTTTAAAAAAATAAGGTCCACAGCTGTGGAGAGAGCAACTAAGTTTATAAATACAGTTCTATTTTATTTTCATACTATTTGGCTTCAAAATATTGTGTTACTGCAGTAGGTAACATCATAAATAATACTTGTGTATAATATATATGCAATTATATACAATTTACATTTAAAGTAGATACAATTTGTATGCAATGCATCAACTAATATAGCTATCTACTATATTGACACGAAAAATCCAAAACAACAGAAAAAAGGGGAAGCAAAATACTCCTTTTGACATTGCAGTTGTAGAACAGGTCTTTCTTCAAGTTGTGTAGGAAAGTCTGCAGAATATAAGAGGATATGGATTGTTAAGGCAACCACAGAATATCCTTAGCTGGAAGAGACCCACAATAATCATCAAATCCCACTCATGGCTCTGCACAAGACAAGTCCAAAAATCACTCTGTCTGAGAGCATTGTCCAAATGCTTCTTGAACTCTGTCAGCCTTGGTGCCATGACCACTTTCCTGGGAAGCCTGTAACAGTGCCCAACCACTCTCTAGGTGAAGAGCCTTTTCCCAATATCTCCCCTAAGTCTCCATTGGCAGCTTCATGCTGTTCCCTTGGGTCCTGTCACCGGTCACCCACCCCTCCTCTTCCCTTCGTGAGGAAGCTGTGCACTGCGATGTGTTTTGCCCTCTGTCTCCTTTTTTCCAGCCTGAGCAAGTGACCTCAGACTCTCATATGGCTTCTCCTTTAAAGCTTTCACCATCTTCATAGCCCTCCTTTGGATGCTCTCTTAATAACTTTGTATCTTATATTGTGGCACTCAAAACTGCCCACAATACTCAAGGTGAGGCTGCCCCAGTGCAGAGCAGAGTGGGACAATGCCCTCCCTTGCCTGGCTGATGCCTCCCAGGACAGAAGTGGCCCTCCTAGCTGCCAGGGCACACAGCAAGGAGCCACAGTCAGCTCTGGGGTCCTCAATGTCAGAAGGACAGGGAGCCTGGAGAAAAGAAGACCTAGGGTGTCCTAGGTCCAGCCCAGATCAGAGGAAGGTGGTGTGGCCATTTTATTATTTGGTACCATCTCACACCATGGCCAGGGGTGGGGAAAAGGGACTCTCTCTCTCACTTCTGAGACGAAGGGGCGTGGTTTCTAGCTGGGAGCAAGTGTGGTTGGGGTGGGGTGGTGCCAGCTCCTGTCATGTTGGGCCACGACAGGCCTTGGTGAGCATTTTGTGTGCAAATCACCCTCTTTTCACAAAATCTGAAATTGGTAGAAGAGGATAATTTCTCCAACATTCCTTGTGAGGAATGAACAAGTGAACCAGGACTCTTCAGGCTGAGAAGAAGACAACTGAATAACAGTATGATGAAAAGCAAGAATGACAGAAAGAATATGAACAGAAAGCTATTGTTCGTGCTCTCCATCTAACAAAATGTCTAGAGGTGATCATATCAAGTGACAGCTGGCATTTAAAACAAGAGAAGGAAGATGTTTCTTCACTCATTTATTTATATTTGAGGACTCTCTGATATAGGGACCAAATAATTTACATGAATGTAAAAAACCAATTGGACAAACTTGGAAGGTGAGGATCACTGGCATGAATAAATTCCAGCTGTGAAGCAGAAAGTTCTGGAGCTAGAAATGTCAGGGATCTGGGAGAGGGAGTTGCAAAGTACCAAGAATTCCTGCTCACTCTTACCCATCCTTCTTCCACAGGCTTCCTCTACTGCCTGCTTTTGGATGTGGCATACTGGAGATGGTAATCTCTTGGTGTGACATGAAATAACTGTTCCTTTTGAGCTCCAGCAGAGTCCTGTCTTTCTTTAGCAAGATTCAACATTTCCCCTTTCATCTACTTTCTAAATGCTTGTATAATTCCATTTCTTCGTTCGTTTCAAACCAAGGAACTGATTTCAAGATTATAAATCCAAAAACTCTGTTTCTGTCCTGGTCGTCTTTTATCTATTACCTTGTCTCTTTAATTACATTGCATGATCTCTTGCAATTGGAGTTACATTAGGCACACCAAAAATTTCAAACTATTAAAATGATGTAATACTGTGGGGTTTATGTCATTTTTTCTCACAGTACTTTTATGTTCCAATATTTTTATTTTTAACAACTTACAACTGTCCTCAACATAAATTGAACCATGTGGAGACTTTGCTAAATGAACAACATATTCACTATGACAATTCAAAGAATATTTAATGTCATTTTTCCCCCAAATTGAGAATGATAGAATACATGCCCTGTAACCCCATTATTTCGTTATGCACAATATCCACAGAAAAAATCTTGAGTTGCTTTAAGTTAGCTTAGCAAAATTCCTTCCCACTTCTGTAGGCATTGCACTGAGATGCACAAGCCCTCCAGCAACTCTTTTAAAGTTTCTGATTTTACAGAGCAGTTTGGTTCTTGAAAGAAAGATTTCTTGTATTCTTAGTGCCCAGAGAACAACACAAATGATTTAAAAGTTCAATGATAGCAAACAGAAAATAACATAGAAGTTCCATACTTGCAGCACCAAACAAGTAAAACAGGAGTATCTGAATGATATTTTTACCTTCTACCTGATTCACTGTGCTTACACTCAGCATCTTTCTCAGCCCCGTCATTTTGGTTTCTGGATTTATTTTTAAAGAAAAATAAACATGCTAGTAGAGAGCCTTGTGTTAAAAGAAATGCAAAAACCTAAAGACATATACAGTTGGAAAAAATAATCATAGTAATCTGACAGTTTGGAGTAAATAATTCCTTTGATGGATTTAACTTTTTGCTATGTTTGGGCATGGTTCTGGAAGATTTCACATTTTTTTGAATTTTTTTTTATCACTTGAAATTACAGAGCCAACATAATTGATGTATACTTGGGCTTCTGTTAAGTCAGGAACAATTTATTTCAAATATCTGACACTGCATGTAGGCACATTTACTATAACACCTCAAAATTTCTGAGACTAATGTAGCCTACGCTCGTCAATCCTGTCATGATTTTTTCTCAGGCTGCTGTCACTCGAGATGTCTGCACAGCACACTGGAAACTTTGCATTTGTTATTATTATTGATTTATTTATGCAGACACTATGCTGATTCTCCAGGATGACAGGCATTTATAGCATCTCAGTCTTTGATGAATCTTCCAAAGTGTGAATGTCTGATCTATAAAGCTTCTTGTGATCAGGCATCCTACAGACAACTGAAGCTCAGAGCTGAGTCACACATGTAAGCACAGCGACTCTTGGGCAGTAGCTGGGTAAGTGTAATCCATATGCATGAGTGTTTCAGGGGGACATATAGTGCAATTCTGTAAGTGCATAATTTGCAGCAACAAGCACTTCAATGACCCAAGCTAATCCCCTGCCTACTTCCATTCATAGTACAGATAGGCTTCCTCATATGCAGGTGGAATTTGAGTGGTAAATGAAGGGCATTTATTTTGTACTCCTGGAACTCTTACTGAAGTATTGAGATTAAACCAGGGGTTATAAGAGGAGGGAGTAAGAACAGGCTGCCTTTTCCAGATGTGTCAGCCAGTCAGTTCCTAGCAAAGGCTGGAATAAATTACTGCTTCTACTGGCAGCCACAGAAAATGAGTTTCTGTTCAGGGACAAAGAAGACATGAACCTCTTTATACGCAGCTTGGATTCAAACCTGGATTTTGCCTTTTTTGCTTCATCCTTTCATTTCCTTTATTCAGTTAGACTGAAATCCCTCTTCTATGTTTCCTTAGAATAATTGCTTTGATGACTATGAATCCTCTCGGCAAATGAATTGTTAATAGGAGATTAATATGAGGGAATGCTTGGTTTTTTTCCTCCTAACTCATCTGCTCACACAGAGGTGAGAGTCCAGAATAACTGTGTTGTTTTCAGTTTAGCTTAACATTACTACACAATATTTTTTTATATTGACTCAAATTCTGCTTCACATTTGTAGACATGGTTCTTAGTGGGTTTAATAGGCAGCTTAGGTACATGTCTTTGTGCAGACTTTTGCAATGAGTAATGAATGAGCCATTAAATATAAACAGTGGAATAAAATAATGCTAAAATTTCATGCTTTTGTGTTGTAGCTATTTCTACATTCTAATAAATTGCAATTCTGAGTAGCCCAGTATAAATCTTCTCAGTGTCAATCATGTAAATAGGTAATGACCCTCAAGCCTTTTTAGATATTTGAAGAAAGTTTCTGAATTTTAGGTAGGCCTGTACATGTCAAGACAGCTTTGCACTATAGACACTCTTAAGTTTTTTAAGGAATATAATTTGCAATGTTCAGTGAAACTCATAACACTGCTGTTTCTCTTAATTTTCTTTCTTTCAGAAACAAACAAATTTTTTGACAAAGATGGAGGCAAAAGATTTCATCCATGTCAAGATTTTAATGACGAATTTGAGGTTGTTATTGCATTGCTTATAGAATCTTATGAAAGGAAAGGAGATGAGAATTCCCTTCCAACCTCACACATTATGTGATTCTGTGATTCTCTGAAAGTACTGCAGTTCTAAATGGGGTTCCAAATGGTATGAGAAACTGAGAAGCAAACCAAATGAAAAAAATATTATTTCCATGTCTATAACTATTTTGTGAATGTCGGTTATTCATTATAAGAAAATAAACAGAATTACTATTTTTTTTTTGTAAAATTAGCTATGTGGAAGAATTTCTTCTTGTAAAAATATAAATTATTTTATCATTAGTTTATATGTTTACAAACACTGCAATGTACTGTTTATAACTGTTCAGACAATTTCAGGAATAATGAAGCAAAAAATAATTTAGTGGAAGTACTCTGCTCTAATATTAATCAGCTACAGGGTGAAATCACCAACATGCCTTTTCCAGACCTTTGGAATAATACCCAGTCTTGTGAATCCAAACAGTCAAATAACTAATTATACATGGCCTTATAAATCATGACGCTTGAATCTTAGAGTTTTAGAGTTCTTGTGAAAGCTCTCAGACAGCATTTTCAGCTTTCATCCTTACTGTTGTACCAGAAGAATGACTGCTGTGCAGAAACTGTGAGATTCATGTTCTTTAAAGAATACAAAAAATATATTTGTATTTGTTTAGGTTTTTTAAAATTATTTTCTTACTTCTTTTTTTTTGGCTTTCGGTACTATCTCCCTACTTTACACCTGTTTTGGATGGTGTGATGGGTTGATGCTGGCTGGATTCCAGGCACCCACCAGGGCCTCTCTGTCATTGCCCTCCACAACTGGACAGGGGAGAGATAATATGACTACAGTTTCATGAGTTGAGATAAGGACTAGGAGAGGTCATTTACCAAATACTGTCATATAATTGTGGAAATTTACTTGTTTCTCAAAAAATTGAAGTTTTTTCCTCCATTCAGGCTGTTTCAAATATTAGATAATATCACTGACTTATAAAATAGGAGTGGATTTTCCCATGCTTCCTATTTAGAAAGCGGTTTGGTACAAAAGACAATCAACAGGTGTCTTTAACAGGTGCTAAGTTTAGGTGTTGTTTTAAAATCCAAAAAAGAGGGAATATTTGCTTTGCTCACATATTTTAGTTTATTTCATTTTATGCATTTGATAGAGGTAGTTGTTTAGTTTCTGTTCTCTAGGTATTCACATAAACTCAGAATTAGATAGTACTGTGATGACAGTAGGTTTATTTTACTGCTCAGCTGTTGACCACTCACTATGGTAAGTCAAAGTCATACCTTTCCATTTCAACTACATTCTTCCAAGAAATCCATCCCTAAATCTGTTATTAGAAAGGCATAATAATAATAGGCTCCAGACATCTCCACAGTCATCCTCATGCGTAAAGTACTTTGACATCTATGGATGTACTTTACCACTAAAACCAGTCCTAAATCAACCAGCTACTTAAAAATCTACAGCTGTCAAGTAAAGGAATATGAATCTTCAAATGTGTTTGGAATAGCTCATGGAAAAAAAAGCACTTTAGTAAATAAAGGTCCATTATCTTTTCTTTCAATATCATATTACACCTTTGTAATTAAAATAGCAGTTGTTTGACTTAATATCTTCATTCTTAATACATTGCCATCTCAGGAAATAAACAACTAGGCTAAAAAATGCATCAGCACCATCAGTTTTGAATAAGTTTAAATCATGTGTTAGGCATTCAGAGAATTGTCTGATCTCATTCTCTACTTTGAATCAGATCATGAACAGAACTGAAATTAGTGAGTATTGTCAATAATTTTATTCTGCCAGGAAATTAATTTCTCCCAGTTTTTTGCTTCACAAAGAATTTTACATTCTGTTTAGATATCCTTAAATCATCATTCATGGCTTGCAGCTCAGATCTGTATTTATAGAAGTAAACCTGTTGGAGTAAAAACAATAATATATTTTGGAGGTTAGATTTGGACTTAAATTAACCTCTTGTTTTATTCCTCACAACTTCTAAATTGGTAACAGACAGTTGAAAAAAAATAGCAGATTGTTTTAAATGGTTGGAGTCACTTCAGATTACATTGCTTACATTCTATGAAGTTGCTAGTTACTATCACATGATGTAACATAATTTTTCAAAATGACGTATCAGTAACATGGCAGAAACACCAGATGTCATAGGAATGTAAGCGCTGCCAGCCTAATTTAGTTAATTTGTCCTTTCCAGCCAACCTAACTTTAACAGTGGCCAGAACCAGATGCCTCAGAAAAAGCAAAAAACCTTTGACAGTGAAAAATGTTTGAAAAATCAGTGTAGGAGAGCATGTTCTTTCTTTCTAAATCCTGCTTAGCAAAAAATTGGCTTATTTCCTGCAATATAAAGATACAAATTTCTGTGCTAACTCCTTCATTGCTCAAGTTTGACAAAAGTCTTCCGTTTCCTCTAATTTTGATTATGTTCTTCATTCTCACTTTCATGTAATTCTGAACTTCTTTACTCTGTGTCTCAACTGGCTTCCTACATGTTATTTAGGATGTGATTCAGCAAACCAAACAGAAGAAATATGTGTGCAGGTAACCACATACATATTGATTAAATGCATATATAAAGAAAAAACTGTATTATAATGATTATCTTTCACAAAAGTAAAATGTTTTTAAAAAGAATCTGAGAGAATTGAAATGATGTTTTCTTCCAGACGCAGATTGCATTCATCTGGAGTGTCTCTTACATCATATACCATATTCACAGATGACAAGCAGTGAAGTGATATGCCAGCTTATATTTTGTTGAAAGTTCAGATGACCTTTGCATAAAAAAGATTTTGACTAACTTGAGACAAACAGAGGAAAGTAGTCCATTTGCCTTTTCACACAGAGTTAGAGAAACTTCAGGAATTCATGTTAGTGAGAACACAGACTTCCTATCCTTTCTTATCTGAACCACTTCGCTAATTCCTAGTTTAATAAGTAAACAGTCAGTGTAGAAAACTAATTCTTCTGTGAGAAGTAATGATTTACTGACATTCTATTACGTTAGACAGCAAAATTCAATTTTCTGACTTCTGCTAATGAGTGAGCTTCATTTCACACCACGAGCTCTTGAGACAGTATCCATATAATTCAAGAAGCCTATTCCTCAGTTCCTGTTGCTCTCACAGAAACAGAACTCATGACTTTTTTAAAGCAGCTTTTCCCATTTTCAAAACTTTTGTACGCTTTTGTGACTGTAAGGGACTTACTAGCACTGCTGCTTCAAATTCTCATGAGCTGCAGAAAAAATTGTTTATTTCTTGTTGATGAGTGCTACCTTGCAATGACATGCCTAGATAATTGAGAAACACTGTATCAGGAAAGCACCATGGAGGAGATTCATGGATGAAATAGGTAAAAGGGAGGAGAATTTCATTGAGAATGTAGCTGGTTTGTATCCTCTTACACCAAGAATTTAATTTGAAAGAAGACATAAGATTGAAAAACAGATTTTTGTCCCTAAAAATTGTCTTAGTTGCAGGATGATGCCCAGAAAAAAAACAACATACTGAAGCAGCATTCCTAGACAGTGAATGACTGACAGTCTGAGCAACCAGCCTCCTCAGGGGCATCTGTACACCGCTTCATAGCAATCCAAGTCCAGTAATGAACTTATAAGCTATAAACTATTTACTTTGCTGCATTTTGTTAGGCTTCAGTCCTGGAACCTGAGGCTATTTAGGGGAAAAAAGAAGGGCAATATCATATACTGCAGTTCGGTTCCACTTGATCACATCTTTCTGATAACTAGATGAAGCTTGACCTTGACTTCGATGCTTATAAGAGAAAGAAAAGGTACAGCAAAAAGATGAGCAGAAGCAAGCAGGCAGGAAAGAGCAGCAACCTTTTTTTCTCCCTTTATTGACACAAATTATCTTATTTCAGGTGTTTGCACTTCTCTTTCTCTTATTTCCTGTTCTGATGTGTCTATAGGGGGATTCAGATGCCTATTATTCCATAATGTAAAATCAGACATACTGGCCTGAGAGCTAACACTGGCCTGCAGCACTTCTACTGCTAAATTTATAGAAAATGGAATGATTTCTTTTTAGCACTAATTATTTTTCCTTATTAATGAGTTTGTGATACACTATTAGACTACCAGCAGAAATACTGGATTTATGCACATCATGTTGTTTTTCTCTTTCTGCTCTTCATGAATATATTTTTTAATCAGCCTTTAGTTTTAGATTGAGCTGGAATGTAAACTTCCGTTTTTTCCTGCAAAGGTAAGTTTAAAGTCAGGTCCATTCATTCTGGTACAGAATTCTGGCTGAAGAATGGAGCTCGGATGTTAGAGATAAGATTGTGTGCACACACATGGACTTGCAGATGTATAACTGGGAAGCTGAAGGGACATACCATATTTTGGTTTTGGTGTGGTGGGTTGACCTGAGCCAGTAGTTAAGTCCCTACACAGCTACTCTGTTACCCTGCCCTGCCCCAGAAGACAAGGAGAAGAATAAGAAGTGGAAAAACAAGAAAACACATGGGTTTAGAGAAAAACAATAAGTAAAGGAGAGAAAAAAAACAACTAGCAGCTTAAAGTTCCTGAAGACTTTCTGAAGAAGATCTAAAGCTGAATGCTGTTGAGATAATGTGATGAACAAAAATAATTCTTATCAAACTGGCAGTCCCTTCTTCCACTGTGTTATACATTCAGTCTAAGGACCCTTATGCTCTCACGGGGCTTTTCTGCTGTCTTCAGCCACAAAGCCTGAGTTCCAGAAATACTGGATGTCCATAAAATGTATTCTTAGAAGACACCATAAACCCCCTTGAACTGGAGCCTATTTTTCTGAATATCAGTGCAGAGAATATGAAACCTTTTGACACTGTGTTCATCCCACTAGGAACCCCTTGTTCTCTCAGAGAGAGAGAGTCTAAATCAAGTACTGTGGTTTTATTGCTCATAGATGATATCATTAGCAAGAATCTTCAGGTTTCTTAGTCAAGATTTTTTGTAAAAGACTATGTAGAATGCTTCAAACTTCCTTAGATAACTATTAAATTGGTTTCCCATTACAGAAGATACTGTAAAGGAAAAACATGTCTCTGCATGATTTAAATTTCTGTGAATACAGGCATGGACAGGACTTTGGAGAATTTAGCACACCTTGACTTTTTTGGAAGAGGCGTATCATGATATATGATAATTACCTGTAAATACAAAAGTTAAAAAAAAAATTCAGGTTTATGTACTCTGTGGCTGTTTTTTTCAGTAAGAAGACTATCAGCCTACAAAAATGATCACTGAACATGACAGCTGGATAATTTTAATTTTACTCTAATCAAAACCTTAGGGAAAGCAGAAGATATAATGAAAAAGGATCCTAGACGAAACAGGTTTTAGTACTATGCATGTAGCTTTTCTTCTTGAAGTTTTTAAGTGCTTGTTTGAGTTCTGAGGTTATGAAGCCAAGATATAAATTACTCTATAGACAATTAAATAATCCTTCTGGGAATAAAAGAGGAACAATGGTAAGAAAGCCACTGTAAGATATTTTTCTAAGGAAATAAAAATGAATTAATGGATCTTCAACAGCTTGAAATTAAGCCCAAGTGACTTGCTATTGTTGGAGTGGATATGAGGAGTTATGTACTATTTTCTCATTTTATTATAATTAAATAAAAGATGCCAAGCCTTAATGAATTTAAATACCAATGTAATGCGGTTTCTGTGACAAGAAAGGCACTCGCTTAACAATCCCCTTGTTTACTTTAGCTGAAAAGTCCCACACCTAATGAGATGAAGAAAATGTCCATATGTCATTTACAAGGCTGTAATGGTGAAGATGGCACTGTAAAGTAACAAAATTCTTGCTCTCTATAAGCAAACTCATTAAAAAGCATAACTGTGGGTAGAATAAGGCAACACTAAATTTATAATATATTCTTAGATACAGTAGCATGTTGACTTCTTAGCAATAATTGGTAATTAATGCCGATTCATCAAAGGAAATTGGGCAATTGGTTTTTTTTTTTAATGTTAATGAATATGTGTCATGCACTTACACATTTATCCACTTCTGATTTTTATGGTATTGTTGTAGAAATAATAATCTCAGTCATTATTATCCTATCAAGTGATTATTACACCTATCAAGGGAGTCAGCTGTTTCTGTGAACTGAAAAAACCAAGAGATATACTAGTTTCCTAGATCCTCTCATCCCTGATACCTCTACGTGCCTTGTCCTTTCATCCACACATTGGTTTCATGTGGTCAGAATGTCAGCTGGTGATACCCCTGCTGTGTGGAACCTCACCTGGAGGAGTCAACAGGCTGTCTAGGTAATACGCCACTGTTGATGTTAATTTACAAAGGGAAAAGAACAGAACAGAAGAGCTGGGTTCAACCTATTGTTCTCCATAAAATTATTTTATCCTTTTTACCATGTTGATTGTCATATTAGAATTTCCGTTATGCAGACTGAAGTTGAGACATCTGTCCAGTTTGGTGCTTACTTTATCTAGATTTTTGTCTTCTTTCCTCAGCCCCTTCCTTATTCACACTACAGAAGAGAATGTGTTTAGTCTAATTTCAGGAAAGTAAATTGCAAAATTCTTATTGAGATGCATACCTCTGATTCCCTTGTCTAATTTTTATTTGAGTGATTTTCTTAAGACAGAAGAAGGAGTTTTTTGTAAGACAGTAGGAGGTTTCATAATTAAAAACAGAATGAAGGCCTTAAAATAGACCTTCACATCTCCAGAAAAGAACAAATGCTTTAATGAGTTTATGATTTTCAGTGGGTGTTTTCTGTGGAGCTACAATATATTATGTAGAAACCTATTTGTATTGTAGTCATGTCAATAATCCATCCAGTATTCATCATCTCTTTCTCATGTTCCATCTTAGACTAAGTATAATTTTTTATTTTTGTTAAGAGAATCTATGGAAAATGGTACTGTAACTCAACTACATCCACCCTTCTTTTTCTTGTTTTAATGTTTTGATTTTAGTTTGAGTTGCAAATTACCATGAAGCTACTAAAATTTTTTAATTCTTCTCATGTTGCCATCTCATTTTACATTCTTGCAAGATGTATGAGACCACTCTTAAATGCTTATCATTATTGATGAAAATCATGGATAGAATTTTTTATGTTTGTGACCAACAACAAGAACAATTTTAGGCACTGGGTATTAGAAAATCATTAAGATATTAATTGGTGTCTTCGTCTCCTCAGAAATTTAGAAATGGATCTGGGGATGTGTACTTGGTGACCAAGCTTCTCGTTGAAAAATTAAAGGTTGCTCAGGTCTAAAGAAAGAAGGTATAGCACCAGCCTCATGTAGCTGTACCTATGTTATATGTCGTGAATCACACAGAGACTTAGAGTCTGTACTGGAGAATGTAATGAAGAATACAGTGTGTCAAACCTCCTTTCCCCTTCTCCATTTAAAAGACATGTTCGGAAATGCTAAAAGAGCTTGCTCAATTATTTCAGGTTTACTAATGATGGGAAAACATTTTGTATCTATTGCAATTTAGTAAGGATTTACTCCTCTGTAGTTAAAAATTATATGGCTGCTGTCTGTTAGCACTGAAATTTAAAGTATTTTTCACCTCAAACACATCCTTACAATCCTTGCATGCATTTCTTCAATCTCTGCTCATCTACCCCTCCATTCAATAAAATTAATTTTTATGAAAAGTTGCTTTGCTCTGTGGTTAACTGAACACCATACCACCCTCAATGGATAGAGATGTAAAAATGTACTCTGTGAATTCTCTTTTTCCTTCTCCTGTGGCACTTAATGATTGTAGCAGCTGCGTCAATGTTACTAAGCAATGTCATTCAAGAAGAGCAGAACCATAAAGTGAAATGGTTGGTGCTGAGTGTTAAGATATGCAGCCCTGGCAGGAAGTTTAGTTATCCAAACAGACTCTGAGAATCTACAGAACGTGACATGGGAAATTGCTGAACACCATAAATAACACAGTGAGAAGCTGGCAGAAATTACAGCTAGTGCTGTGAGGAATGGCTGGATTGCACAGATGGCTAAGGAGGAGGCATGTGAGAAACGGCCAAGATTCACAGATAATTATGAGTAGTACTGGAACTCTCTGGGGGAAGAGCACCTAAGTAACCATATTGGTAATATGAGATAAGACTTAGACCCAACTACATGTGCACTCTCTATTTGGGAGGAGATAAGGATGGAGAAAGGAAGGATTAAGGTGGATGGAAGAGAAATACAACTATGAAAAACAAAGAGGAGGGGAGGAGGCTTTTTTGCGTGTAAGCAAAGGGGTGGTCAGTACACTTCTATGACTGAGCCTCACTGCTTTTGTTTTGTAATGCCATTCTCTTTCCTATGTGTGCATGGGTTGGAAAGTCTAAGTGAGAGCAACTGTAGACTGGGTTGTCTGTATACTTAGCTAGTGAACTTGAGTCCTCTGTGTGCATGTGTGCGTGTGTGTGCACATGCATGTGTATCTGCCCATGTGAAATTCACTCAGTCCTGCTGCTGGCTGGACCTGCAAACAGAAGCAGTAGCAGCTTCTAAATGTCAAATACAGTAAATGCTGATAATCAGGAGTTTCACTTCAGAAGTACATTCTAAATAGGAGCAAAGACAACAGTATAATCACATGCAATGCCATTACATATGTTCTCTTTTCCATTTTCACTTTTCTAAGGCTGATGGTCATGAATTTTTCGCTTGTGCTTCTACACTTTTGGTCATCTATTACAATCCTCTGCAAATTTCCTCATTCTCTTTGTTTTGGGGGGGGGGGGGGGGGGGTGGGGCAAGGG
>VWZW01004608.1:1534773-1640235 GCA_013397115.1 Edolisoma coerulescens
TTTGGGGGGGGGGGGTGTGGTGTGACAAAGGAAGAGTTTTTGCTCAGCATATATCTGTGATGCAGAACAGATGGGTATCACTGTCCTGCTCATAGTTTCCATTTTGTGCTCAACTCCTTATCCTTAAGATTACTTTTATTTTCACATTAAGATGACTTTCAAAATAATGTTATAGTGTAAATAACTAAAGGCATTAAATTAACAGATATTGCCTGTCCCTGATTAGACACCAAATCGGAAGGTAGCAGAAAACCCCCCTATATTCTGAAGGACAAACATAGAGTTGAGATCTGATCTGAGGTCAGATTTTTTGATATTGCT
Source organism: Edolisoma coerulescens (assembly GCA_013397115.1). NCBI lineage: Eukaryota > Metazoa > Chordata > Aves > Passeriformes > Campephagidae > Edolisoma > Edolisoma coerulescens. The sequence goes on from VWZW01004608.1 coordinate 1,535,095, forward strand.
TTATGGCCGAAACTTTCAGATGCAGAAAACCTAGATATAGAGAGATTTATGCAGACCTTGTTAAAACTGAGATTTATGAAGCTGGGTGCTGGCAATGAGATATACGAATGCATAATCTTTGAGATCTTTTTTCTGATAAGTCAGACACAGGAGAAGAGACATCCAGGACAGCAGCAGAAGGCATAGCTAGACAATGAATCTTCAAACAGAAGGCTCCATGTAATGTTTCTATGATGGAAAAAAACCTGGAACAAAGGCTTTTACTGCATTTTTTCTGATACCTGCTTTATTGTCTCAGGTGAATAATTTCAGAAAATTGCATGCCCACATTGATAGCAACCATTGTGGCAGTACTAAGTAAGAAGGAAATAACAGAAGGGCTGATACAGATCATTGAAGGAGAGCAAATACTATCCTAGCAATGAAATTATGTTAGTTCAGATCTTCATCTTCCTGGGATTTATGAAGCTTTCTCACTCAACTGAAATGTGAAACAAACAAAAAAACCCATCACAAACAATAAATAGCAAGTTCAGAAATTCAAGAAAGTGCATTTATTTAGAAAATAATAAAAGCAGTATTAGAATATCAGCTATGATCACTTTCATGTAAACTCAATCCTTTAGTTTAACTGAGTTTTAATAATATGGCATATATTCTGTTTAAGTCCTTGCATGCAACTGAAATAATAGACATTTATCCTGGTAAAGATTTGATTACCTCTGAGTATTTGCCAATGAAAATAAAAGCTGCAACACTGCTGAAAATTTTTCCTTATGAAAGTCTACTTTATATTTGCATTTATTGACCATTATTAACATGGAAATATATGATAGGAAAGGTTGCTTTAGAACTATCTACTTTCTGTATATTTTCATTCTTCATTGGTTATTGTTAATTTTTGAAGTCTGCATGTCAAAAAAAAAAGATTTCCAGCCCTTTCTTTTCCAGTTACCAGAAAAAAAAAGAAAGCTTTTTCTCTTGTTTCATATATCAAACCACTTCTTACCAAGGATCTTGTTTCAGAATACTCAACTCCATTTGCAATTTTACTGCATAAAGAAAGCTAAATTGACTGTAACTTCCTTTCATAGGCTATGCAGTAACAGCTGGGCAATGCTAGCAGTGATTTCCTTGTATCAGAAGCAGGCAAAATCCACGTTTGACCACTTCCGCAATACAGTGGATCCGGTTCCGAACGTGGAAGCAGAACCTACTCTTTTAGTGGACTGAAATAAAAGTCGATTTGGAAATTCTTGGAGAAATAACTATTGTTATGGTAGTATGTGCTCAGATTTTTTAAAACCAGTTGACATAAAGGTACACTAATGTGGAGAGGGTACTATTTTCACAGATTGCTTCATAAGACTGTCTCCTAGCTCCAGGGCTCAATTTCAGTTTCTTGCTGAGTCCAAAACATGTGCCAGGCTGAGATAGGCAATTTTTCCCCCAAGCTTTGGCTTACCTTGAGATGAAACAAGGCCTGCAGGAAAAGACTGAAATTTGGCAGGAGGCTCTTGACTATAGATGAATTAGTAGGGCTGATCACAGATAATGAATGCCTCTCAGTGCAGAGGCTTCCATAGAGACCTTTTTCCTGATCCTAAGTTCATTCTGCTTCAAAATTTGCTGACTAGAACTCACAAACTACAATGAAAAGTCTACCGTTTCCAATGTTTGGCCTGAAAATGATTATTTTTCTGAATAGTACAGATTCCTATATGTGTGTGTATATATATATTCTGAAACATTGATAGATACATAGATAGATAGATAGATCAGAAACTCTGATTGCTGGTAATTTCCTCATAAATAATTTAAAAAATGCAAATGTCCACTGTGTATTTCTAGTACTTGACTATGAACTCAATCATATAAATTCTTGTAAATAACAGAATTAAATATTTTCTCCTTGAAGTGTTTCTTGCAAGGTTCATTTTCCTAATGCTTTTTACAAAGTGAAAGACCATTTCCTTAGATAGCAAAACTTAAACTTGCAAGACACCCCTCCCCACAACAGAAAATGCAGGACAACATTGTTCCAGTTCAGGCATTTTACTAACTTATAGACCTGCACTGAAGTTCACAGAGACTACCCAAATGCACTTGTCATTTCAATGAAAATTGTTTTTCAAGCTCTGTAGATATGACCTTGCTGAAATGATGACTACAAACACATACACACAGCCTACCTTTCTGGAAATTCTCTCATTAATGAAGGAAACTTCATCTAGTAGAGGGGCACCATCATTCTCTAACCAAAGCAGCAACAAGGCTGACAGATGTTTGTTTGACATGGATGAATGGACGTATATGTTCACCAAGTTAAGCTGGGGAAATCTATATGATTCAGATGCTACAGTTAGAAAATCTGACATCAAAACCCCTAGTTTCTTGCTGCAGTGTTTGCAGATAAGTAATAGACTGTCTTTTTGTACTAAATATGAGGAACAGACATTTATATTCATTTTCCCTTCACAATATATATCTAATTCTTCTGATAGTTGAGAATTCTTATTAGCTAAGTCAGCAACACGTTAATCCCTTTTCTAATAATTTCCACTGCTTGCTTATACACAAGTCTTCCTTGCAAATTGTAATTTCTGTCTTTTGGAAACAAATAATTTCAAAAGACTGTTTTAAAGGTACAAAAATGCAACAGGATTCTTCTACTGAAAGATAAGGCACCATATAGAAGTAAAAAACAATTAAGCATGTCTTAATGAAAAACATGAATGTATAATTTTCTGTGAACATCTCTCATGTAATTCTGTCACAACCTATAAAAAAGGATTTTGTAACAATATAATAGGTTTTTCTAAAGACTCCTTTTATTTTCCTCAGTAAGACATACCAAATTCCAAAACATTGCTTCAAGACATCATGATGCAAGACAGAAGTTATTTTTAGTTATTTATTTTACTATCCTAATGCTTCTACAATGGCAATATCTCTATGACTCACTCTTAAAAGTCCAAGTATCCAATTCCAGAAAAGTTTTCTTTCAGCAAGTCTAGTCTCACAAACTCTTAGACTATTTCCTACAAAAGGAATGAATGGCTGATTAATTCTATCAGTAGTTCAGAACCTGTGGAAAACTCTGTGCATGCAAATTGCTATTGTTATTATGAAGCACAGATAACTACTATACAAATATTTTATTCTCAGTATTTCACAACAGGATTTGTGCTGCTGTCTTTTATAGCAAGTGTAAAGAGGTAACCACTTTGACCGATTCTTGGGATCCATTTGCAGCAACAAAATAAAATCTCATGGATGTTTTTGGTAGGCCTGTAAAGAAGAGCTAAACAATGTTAGCTGACTGTTATTTCTTTTTCAATTATATTGAAGACAGTACTTCAGGGTTTTTGTCCATAATTTTGGCTAAAGGCAGTAAACAATATGAGCCACAAAGCATTCTGTTCTGGAAGAGCTTGCTAACTACATTTGCATTGATTAAAATAGTATTTTTGAAATAATAACCAGTGACAATAAGAACATATCTGAGCTATTCTTCCATAAAGGACTGTGCAAGTCTTCAGATTCTGCTCCAATTTTCAACTAACTGCTGTGTGATAGCCCAGAACAGAAGTTTTCTGTTTGACAAAAATCACAACTAAGCTGGTATCAAGAGAAAGAGAAAGGGAGATCTGACAATGAATGAAGCCTTTACACTTTACTGCAAAATTCATGTAGATTTCCAGATTTAACTTTCTGATTGTAATGTCAAACCCTTATCGAAAGAGTCTAGCGAGACTCCATTGTTTTTCTGCTTGAGTTCCAAATTATAATGACAATAATCTGCTCTAGTCATTGTGCATTTCAGGGCTATTATTATACTTCAGAGTAGACTAGAATCACTTGGGTCTTGAATCTAATATTTCATTCCACTACCCAAGGTATACAAAAACTGCCCCAAAATGCACTGCTTTTTACGTCTAATTGTTTAAGGAATTTGATTATTCCCAGTAGGAGCTATTCAAGCCTGTTTAAAATGTCGGATATATGCTTGTTGCAAATTTATAGTACTTGTTTATTTACTACCTTATCATAGAACAAAAATTGCTTATGGAAATAAAAGCCCAGCTGGATATTCTCACTTGAGAATCTTTCAAATTAGAAACTACATTAATTTTCAGATTTGGAAAATAGATGAAGAGTGTCTGACTGGATTTTAAAGAGTTTATTAATTATTTTTGCAACAATTTAACAGTCTGTTCTCCACGTAATTTTCTACTGGATGCCTTTTGTTATGTGCTACATATGAAAAAGAGTTTAAAATTATTTAGAGAATGGTAATGGATATTTTGTTTGTTCTGTTATTTTTATCTGAGCTAGAGAAGCTAAAAAAACCTGGACTGATCAGAGATAAATCAGAGGCATGCATGTTTTCCTCTTGAGATACCTTTATTGTAACTGGAGTAACAGGTAAATTACTTATTACACCAGATTGGCAGATACAGTCCTGTTTGTCTTAATGTCATGGAACAAAAAGCAATATAATCCCAGATGTATCACTCAGGGAAGTTCTGTACTCAGAAGTCTGTTTCTCCTTCCTTCCTCTCATTTATCTATCTCCCTTGTCTCTAATTTTTCAGATTCTTTTTTGACTCAAAGAATCAAGATATCTTTTTCATCAGTATCACTGAAGTCAGAGACTTCTCTAAAGTAAAAAACTTTGATTCCTTTGGGCCAAGTGTTGCATGAATCTGTATGTCTATTAGCTGAGCTGTTCATAACAAGAGAGATTTCTGGAGGCCCAGAAGGGCCTCACCTCTCCCTCCAGGCTTGGGCAAGCTGGTACTGCCCAAGACCTTCTCCCCCATCCACATGGAGAGGACTTGCAAAGGGTGGCTGAGGCAGTTCTCTTCCCAATACTTGTACGTGAGGAAATGCATCAGTCTCTGTGTTTTGGGTCTGATTCGGCTGAATTGATGTGGGTGTCAGCATGTATTTCTTAATGTTTTCTTATTCTCTTCCATAAAAGAGGCTTTTAGCATGCTTTTGAGAGTCCATTGTGATTGGTGGTGTATTTGTGTTTAGAACATAGATATCCCAGTAGCAAAATACTACCTGAGAAAGATGAGCTATCAAGAGTATCATATTAGATGTCCCTTCCTCCTTGTCATTTGGTCTTGCAGACTGGTAGATTTATTGAGAACAGAAAGCAAGCACTCAATACTACTTTTGGTAGTAGCCAAGTACTTCTTAAAAGTAGTCCAAACCAACGTGCTGTGAGAGGTAGAATAACCTATGATTATAAAATTATATTACTGAGTAACAGATAACAAGCAATATTTGTAGAATGGATAACAAATAAGGAGTAAGTAATTATTTCAGAGGTATTAATGCATGACAAATAATTTTGAGAACTATTTCAGACATGCTTTGATATAGGAATAATGTATAATAAATTTGGGATTTGAGTTTCAGATTTTCTATTTTTTTCTAAAAAACCCCCCCAGCATTTGAAACCTACTTGCATCTTTTCTGGGATTCTAAAATTCAGCTGAAAACTAGGTAATATAATTATTTAGAATAAGTACACTAAAAATCAACATCACAAAATTCTTAGCAAATCCATTATACATATAAAAAGGGAGTTCCTAATGTAATGCTAAGGCCCCCGGTGCTAAACTTTCTCCTAACTAGTTAATCTCTATTGTCATTAATATCTTTTTTGTAATGAGGGAATAAGCTGCAAGACACAAACAGTTGCGTAGATATTGATAGATCAGCTTCAAATTTTGGTTAGATGGATGGCTAAGGGGCGTTATAAAGAGTGGCATTTTTGTAGGATTTGCAGATAGGACTGTCTTGTTTTTATTGTTTTTTCTGTAAAGCTGAGTTTATTTAGATGATTAATAAACCTGATTCTGCAGCTGGCTTAATGAGAATAAATTTTAATGGCATCACGTACAGAAGTCAGAAATAGGATTAGTATTAGAATTCTAGGACATCTGTTTGTAGACGGAGATATGGTTAAAAAATATAGAATGCAATCTAAATGTACAATTACACATAAGTTACCTCTTGACCAAAAATTAAAGTGAGTGTGTCACAGCCTTGGGAGATCAAAATATGTAAGTACATTTTATTTGTTGATAATATCATTACTTTCATACATCACTGATTGCAAATGCCGTGAAAGAATAGAAATTATTTTTAAAATATTTCTGCTTCCACAAAAAATGACAGAAATGTCTGTTATTGCAGACTTCAAAAACTTTCACATCACTGAGCAATGATTTTATTGTGATCAGTGAGCAATGTATTTTACATCTGGAGGAAACATAATAAATACTTTAATACACTTATTCTGATTTAAACCTGAACATAGTAAACCATTATTCAAAACTGAACAGTCTATGGAATTATTCAAAGATGGAGAAAGCAAACTGAGTTGTGATAAAGATAAGAATGCATCATGATAAAGAAAATTTTGCAAGCTTTAACCAAGATGTAGGGTTTTTTTAGAAAAAGAAAAATCCCTCTAAATCTTTTCCCTGTTCTGGATATTTTGTTATTTTTCTCTGCATGTTAGCCAGTAGTACAGATACCACTGATAACTGGGCAAGAAGGGATGGTGCCCTGTCCCCAGTGTCTGACAGAAGTCCTACCCTGCTCCCACAAAGCCCACAGGCCATTTGTTCCAGCAGTCACCCCCTTCCCTCTACTCACATTGTCTGTCATGACTGCCTGAACCAGCCACCCTGATCACTTTACCCAGAACACCAGACCCAGGAAGTCCTTCCCCAGCCTACACATGAGGACACCATTTCATTCTGGCCACCATTCTATGGCAGGGAGCTGCCATTTTGTTAAACAATATAACCCACATATTTTCACATTGGTCTGTGATTTCCTGATGTCCATTTCTTAAATATATCATATATAAATGTGCATTTATATAATATATTTGATATATATATATGTAAACATAGGGTCAGATAGCCCTGCCAGACAATCATGGGAATGCCTGAGGACATGTGTGTTTGACAGCATTCAGAAAAGGCCATTAGCCTACAATGTGTATGCATACATAGATATGTGTATATATGAATTTAAGCATTGGAATATCTAATTGATGTTTTGAGAAGACATGTTTACACAGTAGTAAAGATAACTATTTAGGTGGAATGTGCAAGAACTTTCATAGGATGGGCAAAGTATATGAAGAGATAAGCACGAAGGAATGAAGCAGGTGGAAATACTCAGACCAATTGACACTAAAATGGCATTTGGTCTCTGATGAGATGCATTCTTGACCTAAACTTCTGCTGCAACTCAAACATGCAGTATGAATTACACAACTAGACTGGAAGCAGTTCTTCTTTTTATTATTTTCTGCCTGTGTTCTGTATTGAATAAATTTATTTTTATAGCTGAAACATGCACAAGTGACTTTTTTCAGAGGCCTGCAGTATGAATTTTGAAAGGTGGTTAATGGAGGTCTGGTGAAATTCTGTTGAAATAACTGCTCACAGGCACAAACTAGCATATGCATTCAACAGCATTTTCCTTTTGTATTAGCTGAACCCATTTCAGTGCATGCAGAACACTGTGAAAAGATTTAGTTGAAAAAGATGAACATTTTTGACAGATTGAGCATAAGGCAGTCATCTTGATTATTTCTCCATTCTCAAACCTCTAAAAGAAGCCTTCCATTCCAGAAAGTCTAGCATTTACAGTCTAGCAAAGGAGTTTGAAGACTCATTTTCCCTTTCTTCAACCAGGGATTACAGACAACTTTTCAGCACCTGCCAACACAGAATGTTAGTGTGACCTTGAGGTCCAGGATTTGGGCTCTTTTCCTGTGGAGAAACTTTGGATTTCTTCTATTAGAACCTAAGAAATAAGTATCAATAATAAATTATCCTTCTCTAACATTCCAGGTGACTTTTGCAGGACAGGAAGCATTAGGAAAAGCATTAGGGAAAAAAAAAAAAATTAGCAAAAGAACTTCAAAAAAGTAACATTTTATCCATGTGCACTTAGCTTGGTTTGCTAATAAGCAGAAGGTTGGATAGTTTCTGGAGATTTTATTGCATTTTAAAAGCAGTATTTCCACATTTCTCAGAAATCTAGCCTAGGAAACCACAAAATGTTGAGTCGTTGCATTACCTTGGCCTAATAAAGCTGCAAATTTGCAAACCGCAGTAAAACAGGGTCTGTGAAAGAGACTATAGGCTATCAGCAAAAGACTTAAATTACCTGTAAGGCAGGCAAGAAATGTGTCTGTTCTCATAAATGTATGTGATCATGTGTTTTCTTTCGTATGTGATGCATAAGAGCAGTGAACCTAATTGACAGGAGGATGTATCCTTGCTGATAGAGGACAAAGCCAGCTGCAGAATATTAAACTCCTGTATTCAGGTTACGTATTTCAATGTTCAAAATTTAACCATATCCTAAACAGCGTATATCTGAGCTCTCTAACGTGTTTCAGTTCCTACTGAATTCATTGGGAGTTGTTAATACAAAGCAGTCTGCAAGATCAAGTGCTCTGAGCACTTCAAAACTATGAATATGTATGATAGCAGGCTATTTTACACTGGAATACAGAAGTTAATTCTTCCCCCTGAAGAAGGCTAATTGTCTGAAAAGACAAATATTTCATCTTTTTACTCCGCTTGGTAACTATTTCATCACTATCTAGATCAAACTTTCATAAAGAAAAGATATTTAAGATTTTTAGGGCAGGAAAAGATTGGATAGAGAAGACGTGTGTATACACAGAAAGGCTGCCAGCTAAACAAGCATGTGCAAATGTAATCCCAAGGTTAAATTGACTTGGTTACTACTGCAACCCTGTTTTCCAAGTAAAATCAGCCTACAAAAATATTGCACCAATATTTATTTGAGCAGGCAGAAAATGAAATAAAAGCACTATTAAGTAGCTATAAGCACAGGTTGGGTTTCACAGTCCATCACAGGCCATGATGCAGTCAAAGCCTGATGAATATTCCTCTTGCACTTGATTTGTCCATTCAGATTACACATCCTCAAATGCCCTACTCCTTGATGCTTAGGTTTGGAGAACCAAGTTGTGTAAAAATCATAGTACGACCTTCCATCAAAATAATATGCCAAACCAGCCAAATCCACATTTTTAAACTGACCAGAAAGTCTGGGTTTACCAGTCTGGAGACAATGATAGAGGATAAAGTTCTTAGCAAACACATCTGATATTGGAAGATACGTGAAATCAAGCATGCAAACAGCTTGTCCATTTTCCTGCATATATAGAGTCTGCTGTGGCTCCCATATTGTTTCAGCAGATTTCTGCACTGCTTATGCAGCAAACTGATGCATTCCCTAGACAGATTTTATCTCCATTTAATGGGAAGAATTGATTGAGAGAAAACTTTGGCAATTGGGATTCTACACAGAAAAAGTCAGTCATTAAATTAAGTCAGTGTCATACCTTTTTTAGCTACTAAACGTTATCCTTCTCAATATACCCATTCTGCTCTAGACCCCTGGTAAAGATTAGGGACTATATGTATTAAGTGTGCCAGGCACTACATTGTTAAGCTGTAGTTCTTAGGAGATTAATTAACATGATGGAAGAAACCAAGAGGGTGCACACTCTTGTTCTGTCATTTCCCTGCCCCTGTACACCTGTGATCACTGTGCTTCCAACTGTCTTAGGGAAGCCACAAGGATTTTACCAGTTTTCTTGAAATGCCTGGAGTCATGAAAGCAGCATAGACATTAAGGTTAATGCAGGTAACTTCTAATGACAGAGCTGAGTAAAAGCCAAAGTATTTTTTTGTTACAGGGGGATAAAAAAGGGCTTTCAAAAATATGGGATCTCAGTAGTGTGTCTTCACAGACTGGGAAATCAAGCAATGATCGGCAAGTATGTATAAGTATTTGTGTGGTAAAAATGTAGCAAAGTCTATCGAATAGACTGTGATGATATGATCGTCTTAACTCTCTTCTGGATTACAGGGAAATTATGCATTCTTACAGAACGGTGACCTCTACATTCTTGAAAGTTTACTTTTTCTGTTATTTCAACGCACTCTGTTGTGTCATTGTCCTACATATGGAGAAAAGAAAAGCAAATGTGAAAAAGAAATACTTAGGTTTGCAAAATTTGTGAGCTGATTTCAAAATTCTGAGAGCTGATTTTGGGGTATTTCAAAAGTTAGCAAATGGTATGTGAAGATTAGAAAGGAAACCAAAGAAGATATGGAACAGATGGAAATTCTGAATACCAGGAAGCTTATTTGGTAAAATGGACAATACATAAAGGAATTACTTCCTGTAACACTTCAGCAATAATGTAGGAGGTTTATCACTTTCTTTTGGGTAGAATCAGAAAGCCAACAAGCCCCAAGTCAATCAGTATATTAGGTAATCTAGGTCGTAAAACAAGAATGCTCAGTGGCTTTTATCACAGACCTCTGAGCAATAAGTAGAAAAATAAGCAATCATTTATTTTTATAAGATTAAACAAATGAGGGATTTGAACTACATTAAAGAAGACATCATTAATGGACTGTGCAAATGTGTTAGAAAAAAACAAGTCCCACCCCTTCACCACATGGATATTTCTTGTTTGTGTGATAAATATGAATAGATTTGATGTTTTAGTTCAGAAGACTTGTCCTCCAAACTGCTAGAGAGTGAGTAGATCTGTACTGTGCTAGGTAAAGCTTCATCCAGAAATATCAGATGCACAGAGCAGAGACATGGATTAGGAAGAGGTGTGAGGAAGACTAGAAAAAAATGTTTGTCTTTAGGAAAGCTTAACATGGATTTTAGTGAAAGATTTGTAGGAGAAGATACCTGACAGAAAATAAAATTACAATTTGTAGGAATAAAGGGTTACTACCCTTCAAATAAGACTAACATTTTATTTATATATAAGACAAAACCTATACTACTAGATTTATTGAACAGATAACAGACAGAAATTTCCACTCTTTTCTCGACATCACACCATCCCTGGATCACACTTGATCACACTGATCTTTCGGTATGTTATTTAATATATTCTCTTATGAAAATCAAAGCCTTATTGCTACTCATTAATTTGCAACCTACCTTAACAGTATGTTTTTTCTAGTTCAATTCTATTATAACAAGTACATGTTGTATATTTCCTTCTCCTAAAGGTTATCACTTGTAATTTATTGCTTATTGCCACTCTAGTCTTCTTCTGTCATCTGTTCTTAGAACCATCTATTTAAAGGTGATTTCTGTGAGCTTGTGATTTCTTTTCCAGCAAAGGCAGGTGTAGGCTGTTCTTTGCTTAGATTATTCAGGTGAATATAAGATTGATAAATGGATAGGAAAGATTTGTCTCTGTAACTTCTAATATGGTTTAGGAGATAATATGTATGGCTTGTTAGGAATTTTCAACAGTAAGTATTAGGAAGCAGAGCAAAGTTGCTTAGCTGTGACTGGCCACTACAGTCACACTGTATGATGTCTGACCTCTAATTACAGAAGCATGAGTATAAGAGGAGAAGAGTACTGTAAATCACTAAGGGTTTAAGTCTGCCACCGAGAAAAATTGACATAGGATGTGGTGGCACACTGAAAACCTAGTGGGACTTTACTACTAGATTTACCCGAAGCAACATGACTGAAAGGATGGGATTTATTTTCTCTCTTCTCATTCATGAAGTGTAATTGCACGTACTTTCACCGGCCTGCCCATCTTGATTCATTCAATCACTGCTGTGCTTGTATTGTATGGAAACATATACTCTGTTTTCTGAAGTGGTTTACTGCAGTATATAAAATGTACTCACATAAGAACTTGGAATAGCCCCACATAAAATGTTCTTTCTGCAAATAACCTTGCGACACACACATACCTCTCTTGGAAAAAAACATAAGAAAGAGTATAAGAAGAAAAGAAACTAATTCAAACTCAGGCAAACACTCATAGAAATTATTTTGTTGCATTCACCCAGCCTCTAGTGAGTGACGTACAACGCATGCGGAAAGAGATGGAAGTAGACACCCTGTCAGCCCTGTTTCACCTAAAGTTTCAAAGCAAGTGGCAGGCCTATTGGACAGCAAATGCAACTCAATAGCAATACTGAAAAACTTCCAGTAAAAGACCATCTTTTTATTACTTTGTTTACTAAGGTATATAATCTTTTTTATCCAACAATTTTTTTCCAAGAAGAGCAGTGCTTAATTTTTCAGCTATGCCATTTGACACCCAGGTATAAATAGAACAATTCTTTGCACAGAACTACAGGTATTTCAGTCCTTCACAGATTGGCAGGTACGCTAAACTACCTACTTCTTTTTGCAGTGTATAGCAAAGAAATTCTTTTTGCAGCAAAGAATTGCTGTTGTGTTCTCAAATGATGAGAACAATTTGTCTCTACATATTAATGACCAAGAATTTTATGCCATTACTCAAGTTACATTTTGCCATTAGGTCATTGAAATATGACATCTTTGCATGGGCAAAAATATCTTACAATGGCCCTTTCTCAGATGTAATCTCTAGGGCTAGTATTTGTAATCTCAAGCATGCCAGTAAATAGAACTAAAATGATGCTGATAGTGGAACTTGATTGGAGCTTTAAAATCAGAGTGAGTGCTTTAAAAAGCCAACTTTTTAACATCATAAAATTCTGCATAATTCTGAAAATTGAGTTCCCAAATTAAAATTACATACCAAATAATTTCATTATGATCCCAAAGTGAACTGGAAAATTAATAAGCATCAAACATAGATTTTATTGAAGCATGACTAATATGTTCTTTGCAAGCTGCTTAAATAAGTGTTATTTCCTTATTCAAGACTATATTTCTATCAAACATGCTGTGATCATTTGGAAACAAGCAGTATTTTTAGCATTTTGTCTCTAAACTATTTAAAAATCAATTATATTTTTGCCTGAAGAAACAAATCTCAGAAGGATTTTTCTTCATGACAGAATTTTTCATGGATTCTGCAGAAGCTATAATGGTCTGCAGCAATATTTTGACTGTTCATAACCATCATGACATTTGATATATTTTAAATTTCTTTGACTGTTGCAGGATAACCAGGCAGCTAAAATGTAAAGTTCGTATTTTCTGTTATTAAGAAATACGTAACTTTATAATTTATCATGGCATGCCCCAGTAACTTTGTCCTTAACAGTTTACCTGATGAATGTAATTTTTATGTAGCCAGATGACCAGAGCTTTCCTTGCTTTAACTCCAGGAGTATTAAAATCAGCAAAATACTCAGTGGAAAACATTCTCGCTGGAGGGTCAGAACAAGGGTGCTGTCCCCATCGCTTCCTCCTAATTACAACCTCTTACAACTGGGCCCTTATATGTCAGAAAACATGGAGGGGAAGGGATTTTTCTGACACAGCTGGAGGGAAAAGGAACATACCCACTGCAGTCAGCAGAATTTCTGGCATTGACAGCTCCAGCATGGGACAAACTTACCATGCCTACCTGCTGGACAATAGAATCAACCTGCATAAAGAGTTTTCCTAGTAGTTTTGGAGAACTTTTGACAGAATCAGCTTTGTTTTCTCCTTCAGTGCACATCCTTCTCTAACTTTCCCAAATCTGTCCAGGACTACACTGCTGTATGTTTATTTTGAAATTTCAGCATGAATATGTATATGATACGGGGGTGATGTGGGGGGTGTGTGTCATGCTGTTTAGTAAGACAGAGAACATTATCAGTGCCTAAGTGGCAATGGCTACACAATTAGGTGATCCACCCCTCTGTTTAGCTCACAGAGAAAGGGTTTCTCTCTTCCCCCATCTTTCCATCTATCTTTCTGTATTTCTACTGCATTTAAAACAGCAGATAAATGCTAGGGAAAAAAAGTTAAAACTGTGTCAAGCTGAATAAATTGTATGAAGAGAACGGAAAAGTCTGAGGGTTCAAAGTTCTTCTGAAACTCTTCTTAATTTGTTAGACTTCAAAGATGATATTGAACTGTGTGATGGGATTTCTTTTCTAAGAATGTATTTAATTTCTAGGACTCTAGGTAAGAGTGGTTTGATCATAAATTCAAAGAGCATATATACATATATTCACATTGTATCTTAGCTGGTCCTCTTAACAGCAGCATAATTACCTATACAATGTTGTTTATACATATTCCAGAGCAAACTGAAGTCAAGAGACCTGAGCCCTTCTTCAGGCTCTTCTGGTGAGCAGCTTTGAATCTGTGGGGCAACCCTTAGACTTTACTGTGCACACTGTGGGATAGTGATTACACAGGACATTTCTGTTTCCAGAGTCCAGGAAGCACTGTATATTTTCATAATTAAAACAGAACTATTCCTTCTAACACACATTTCATCTCACTTAACAAAGAGATTTAAACTTTGCTCCTGAACATGCTAAGATGACCCCTTAATTATATAGAGAAAACAATACAGCTGGACATGCCTAACTCCTCAGATAATCCAGTAATGATTTCTGTTCTGTAATTGAAAAAAAAAAAAAAAGCAGGACATGTACCCTCCATTCTTTATAGTATCGGAAAGAAGCACGGAATTCACAACTCAGCCTGAAAAATATAGTCTTATCAAATGCAGGAAAATATATGCAGGAACAAAGAATACATTTTTAGATATATAGAGTAGAAAGTTCTAGGAGAGCATTTATGTGGACAAGAAATTAGTGACCATAATTTATTTTTGTCCCAAATAAAAGCTTCTAGTGCTGTGTTGTGGCAAAAAGTACTGTTGAAGCCTTTGAAGATACAGAAAAGTAATATCCAATAAAAGTCAGGGAGGAACTTGCTACTTTGCATAGCAGGATTGTTGAATTTTTTGTCTTCATTTTATATGAGAAAGCAATTAGTAAACCTGAATCCAAACCATTGGATCCAAACCATCTCTTCTGACTTGGTCATCTCTCCTAACTTGGCACTAGTAGTTATGTTTCCCATACATTTGCTCATCTTTCCAAGAGGGCACAGAATTCGAATAATTGGAGAACTCAAATGGCACAAAGCTGAAGAAAAATAAAAGGAAGTTGAGAGAGCAGGAAAGAAAAATATTAATTTTGCGGAATTATCATATTAGAAACAAAATAAGAAAATAAAATACTTTCAACCTATGAAAAGACTTGTGAAAATAATGCTGATTCCATGGGTAAATGCTGTTTCATAAAGAACAACGTTTTGGTGCACTTGGAAAAGATATTTTTGTAGTTGCAATGCAAATTTTGTTCCAAAAGCCAAGCTTACATCACTGTGCAGTTCACATTAGACAGTGCCACTAAGTAAATTAATTATCAAGGGCCTAGTGTTCAGTACTGTGGAGTCTCCAAAATGGTGATTGAAAGCACTCTGATCTGAGGTTCTCATCCACTCCAAACTGCAGGGGTTGCTTTCATCCTTATTATCTTCACATAATTGAACCAGATCCAGCCATCATACCCAACTACGACTGACTCAATTGACTTGGGGGGAAACAGGGTCTGTACAATATAATTACATTTAAATTATTGTAATCCTACAGCAATGAACAAATATTTGGCTTGAAGTTATTATGCATTTATTATATGTACAAAACTAAATCCATATTGACACAAATCACCTACTGGGTCAGTCAGGCATGTACAAACTTTGGGGAAATCCTCACTATAATTCAAATAGAAAATAATTCAGTAATATATAAGAGAAAGTTTTACTCAGGTTTTAGCCCTCAACTGCTATCACATTTTTTAAATTTTGTATAGGAAACCACGCTAGTCAGTCATGTGCAACAGTTTCTGTTAGTTTTAAATTGGTGTATAACCTATAATGTTACAATGTTGTACTCTAATTTTCTCCTTAAGAATTTATATTTTCCAAATTTCTTACATCCCATGATTTTCAGAAATATTCAACAATTTTTGAATTGTGGAAGAATGAGGAAGAATAAAGTGAAATAACATCTTGAAGGAAAAATGTGTTGGGTTCTTTATTCTGGTTTTGGGTTTGTTTGGGTTTTTTTTCTTGGTTGTATGTTTTGTTTTTCTTGAGTAACAAAAAAACACCTAAAATGGAGTTAGCATTCCATGAGAACCCATCTGGCTAGGAATGCTTGTTCCCCTTGCATCCTTTTCCCGGCATCACAATCAGCCTGGAGAAAAAAAAAAAAAAGAAATCAGGGATTTGGCCAAACAAATTCAAAACAGTTTCGGTGCTGCGGCATTTTGTCATCACTTAAACATTCATAAACTCTGCTGCAGATACTTAAGAGCCATTGACTGGATTCATGTGGGTACATTAAAAACAACAAAAAATGAAGTTATGGGCAAGACCATGATGTGAGCTGCCCCTCATTCGACAAGTTTGTGTTACTAGTCAAAAGAAGCAATGACTTTTATGTGTCTCTTCTCTATGATGTGAACAGAGTTTCTAGTTACACATCTGCAGCCGTGGCTTAGAGGTGGTGCCAGGCAGTAATATGAAAGCAAAAGTATGGTAGCAGCTTTGCATGTAAGTTCCTCTGCTACTGCATATTATCAAAGATACATTGCAGTTTTATTCAGCATGAGGGATCTCAAAATCGGGTAGCTGAATCACGAGTACCACTCATGGAAGCCAAGAAAAATGATGGTGCAAGTTGTAATGGAAGTTTGAATTACTTTATGCTATCTTCTGCATCACTGAGCAAGATGTTCAGAATTTGTAGGGTGGTGGAATCAAAAGAGAGCAGAACATAACTCAGATAAATGTTTTGATCAGCTACTGCAAATGACTTGAGCATTCTCTTCTGGGATTCAAATTCAGCCAAGAGAAAGCTTGCTTTTTCAGTGCATTTATTAAAGAATTTGGGAAAATTGTGCATTCCCTCTGCACAATCTGTGTGGGGTTGCTGCTAATCTTGGCATGTTGTTGAGACAATTTGCAACTGAATTTGCATTTGAAGCACAAAGAAAAAAATCCTTCAGAAAGGCTGTGAAAATAAATAATACAGGAGAGAAATAATGTTCTCAGAATAACTGAAGATGTCTAATTTTAACAAATCCTGAATCATCTAATATTTTTGCAAAACACTGAAAAGCATGCACATGTATATACTTATGCACATATATATGCATAGATTCTGTACTATGTTTCATTAAATACTTAAGCGTTTATGTAAATATACAATACACACATAAACCATTTTAAACATTCTACTTGCTCTTTTACTACTGGTATTGTTCCAACATTTTTTTGTTCCCATGGGCAAGTTTTATCTCATGTAACATCTCTTACAACACAGTATACCCTGCAAGATAAAGATGTTACTTGCTACCTGACAGATGTGTTGGGACACTTCCATAGTCATTTCAGTGACAATGGTAAAACAGTGCTTCATGGGAAATGAATTTGTTATGAACTTTTAATAAGAGAGCCATAAAATTATTTAATATCCTAAATCCTTTGAAAGTGCTTAGTTTCATTTATTTATCTATTTGTTAAATCACAAATATCATAAAAGTGCGGAGTAAATAGATTAGTTTTCCTATGAGAAGCTTCTCTCTTGCATTCTTGTGTTTCTCTAAGTGCACAATTAGACTAGTACATTCATGCAGGATTTTTCATCTGCTTTATTTATAAGAAACACAACTAAGCTATAAAATATATGAGCTATATTAAAAAACTGATACACATTATAAGGAAAAGCAAATAGAATCACCCAGGAGAATGAGAGGGGTTTTTTTTTCCTCCAGTTTTTTCTTGTAATTTGATTTTGGGATAAAGTGATTTAGAAGCACTGTGGCCGAGTATTAGAGTTAAAAGGCTGTAGAAATAATGCAGGAGACAGAATATAGGCAAACACAACATGGTCACATAGCAACCAAGCCTGATTTGATTTCATAAAGCTGACCATAATGTGAAGAGGGAATATATAAAATGTATTACACAAAATACTAATGTTAGAGATAATTACAGATTAAGCTAAAATAAGACACATTTTCAAAAATTTTGGAGGGAAAAAATGCTGAACCCAGATGTCATAAAATAAATATGGAAAAGAACAGAAGCAATTCTGGTCACAAGAAGATGAATCTTAATGTGTTTCTTCCCCATCCAAAATACAAAGTGGATATGTCCTCAGTATTGCCAGTCAAGGCTGAAGCATTTCTCATTCTGTGTGCCTGGAGAGCACATATGATTGACTCTGTAATAACCAAAGGAAACTATCCCTATGCAAAGAGTCAGACATGTTAGTGATTAGAAACAGGAAATATGTGCATCCTTCCTGTCTCTGGCCGCGGACATAGAGACTCTGGCACCCTTATTTAAAATACATTTGTCCTACACGATGCATTTTCTGCTGATGTACAATCCTCATTAAATTAGTTTATAGATTGACTTGTTTATACTTTAGAAGAAGCTTGAAGTTTTGCCCCATACATATTTGCAAACTGATCATTACATCCTGACTGTTCTAGGACCTTTGGAACAGATGTTCTCTGCAAAGCAAGAGAGAAGCACTCATAGCTCTGGATATGGATTCTACTCTGATTCATATTGTCCTATTTGACCTGCTGCTTTTCAATTTAATTCCCAGAACCACTGTGTCTGGCTAGTGGTGATTCCCAGAAACATATTTCAAGGCAAGGCAAATCAATGACTTGATGGCTGAAATCTAATTTCTAGTAGTTGAGTGTTAGTATAGAACCAGAGCCATACAACTGAGAATGATAATGCAATACAAAAAAAAATTAGGGCNCAGCTCCTATGCTCATGAGTTTCAATATTAAAACCTAGACAGGCATAATCTAAGGGTATGAGAACACTATTTCTTTTCTGAAACTACCTTAAAAATTTATATTTGCAATCAGTATGTACCATCATGTATTCTAAAAAAACCCCATTTTATGTTGACAGTATAGTAGTAGTCTTACAAGACATTTTCTAAAACTCTGGTAACTACTTATGTTTAATCAGAAAACTTACCTGTGACTAACATTTATAAATGCATTTTTTCCACCCCAAAGGAACGCACAAGCCTCTCTTTTCCCTAAAATAATGTTATTCTGGGATGAAAACAGATACTTCAACCACGCAATTTTTAGTAAAATAAAATTCATTATCTTAAATCATTAAAATAAATTGATTAAATAGACCTCAGTACTTGTTTTCAAATTGATCTGTGAATAGCTTGCACTGTGCTGATTTTACAAAAAGGTGGTATATATTGAAAAGCAATTGCAGAGATTCAGAACTTTTCTGGGATTTGTGCACATTTTAAAAGGGATTAAACAGAGTGATGAAAAGCATTCAATAACCTTGGTGCATTTAACATCATTACAATTATCTTTATTCAGGTTTATCACACATTATGTTTCACAATAACTCTTATCTCCTATCTTAACATCATACAATAGTTTTTATTTTGAAAACATTCTCACCATCTTTATGAAAAAAGGCACCATAATGACATGATTAAAAACTAGCATTTTTATTACATTAAATCATATCTTCAGTTTTTGAGATAAAATTCCTCTGTAGCATTAGGGAAGCACTTGTAGAATCTGTGTTTGTAAGCAAATTTGAAACTCTCTTTAGCTATTTTTCTAGGGGTATTTTTCAGTGTTGTGTAGTTTATTACTTTTCTAGAGATTGATTTTTCTGCATTTGTCCTTTTTTTGTCTTTATCTTCAAAATATGTGGCTAGCAGAGCACTGCATAGTGAGAGTCCTCCATGTCTAGAAGTCGCATCAGTTCTGTTCAGTAATAAGTCACTTCAGAAGACACATACTTTAAAGCAATAGGTGTACCTTGATATTACCAGGGAAATATTTGTGAAATGTTTGTGTGGTATATGTGTGTGAAGGGTGAAGAATTAGATTTTACCTGTTTTTTCATGAATGACAAGGAATGTGGGATTGAGAAGCATTGCCTAAATGATAAGCAGAAACTCTTGTATTCCAGGTGCTAAAAAGTGTGCAAGGAATACTTATGATTTGCTATTATACCAGAAAATGCCAATAGTACAAAAAATTCTGGAATGGAGTGAGAAAAATTTGGGACTGACTCCAAAAAAGCAGTTAAGTCAGGCATTGTATAGGAAACATGCCAGGTACTCTTCTGACTGATTTGTAGGAAGAAATAATCCCTTCCATTAAATCTCTGGGCATAGTCAAAAAACAGAAGACCAACAAAACAAATATTTGAGCATTCAGGAAAGAAAATACTTTTCATGAGGTAGTAACAAGGAAATTGTTCTTTCCAGGAGATTTATCTCCATGCCACCCTTACAAAGACCAATATAGATGCTACAGAAACCATCCATTAAATAATTACAAAGAAGACTAGAACAAATGGGAGTACCACATACTCACAATTGCTACTCCTACTCATAGTAGCTATAATGATACTATTAGTGCTATTTGTAAAAGGATGGCACTCAGAGAACCAACTATTAGGACCAAGATGTTCTACCAAATATCCAAAAGATCTGTTCAAAACACATTCCAGAGGCATAAAAAACCAATCAAAGACCAGAAGCAGCAAAGATCTGAAGTAAATTAATCTCCAGCATGACTTCAGACAAATAGCCTTTTCAGGGCTACAAGATGGTCTTTGTGAAGTTCTGCTTAGCCAGTCGTGCTGTGGTCACTGTGCTGCTCAAGTTCAGAGATACCATCAGAAGTTCTCCATGACTAAATTTTTCTTCAGTTTCCTGTGCTAAGAGAATCATTTGGAGTCTTCCTAAAGCTTTTATTTTTATTATTTTACTGGTGAAAGTGGGAGCTGGGAGAACAATGAGTAGTGGATCATAAATTTAGTAACGAAGATATTTGGTTGGTGACAAGAGTATTTTCTGTATGAGACCCAAAATAGCTTTTTCACAATTTAAGAGCTGAGACAACTGAAAAGAAGGTGTAAAATAACGCTAAGATTATATTTTCTCTTAAGCTGGGCACTTTATGTTTTTTACTTGGAAGGTATTTAAATGACATGATTTTGAAGATGGCATTATTTTCCAGGATTCAATGGAAAAAAGAAATTTATTAGCTTGACACACCATTATTCATTTATTTATTTTCCCAAAAAGTTTTAATTAAACAAAGGTTCATGGCCACTATCTCATCTTTCCTTTGGTACCTTTTTATTTATTCTGCATTTGTCTCAGAATACTGGAACATAACCTAGTGAATAATACAATGAAATCTTGAAAACATTATGATCTAACACCTCATGAGTAAATGATGCATTATTGCACCTTCTGAAAATAGAAAAGATGACTTCAGGAAAGATCGTTAAAATGCTGAAATTTTCTTTGATGGAAATGCAATCAAATCTCATTCAGAAATTTTTGTATTATCAGTTTGTATGGGTCTCCCAATGCTGTTTTAATTTTGCAATATTGATTTAAATGATAATGAAAAAAAAAAAAAGAAAAAGGAATAATAATGGGTATTATACTGACACTGTTGTAAGAGCTTCTATCCCGTCATTACAAAGGTAACTTAGTGGCAGTGATTTTGAATACTAACAACGCTGCACTGGATGATGCATGTGCTATACAATTACCATCATCCATTAACATGTTAATCTCACTCTACGATAATCTTACTCTAAGATACTATATAGCTTGAACATTATGTATTAATTCTGTACTTCTCCCTTCCCAGGTTCTTCACAGTCTATGTATTAATATTTAAACAGTTTGATAACCACTGCACTTTTAGTGTCCCACTGAATTTTTTTTATTAAAACAATGTCCTTATTACTGTATTGAACCATAAAATTTTAGTAGTCATATGACACTATTTATTTTGATTTGTTATACTAAATAAAAATAAGTACGCCTGTGCAATGTTTTAGATATTTCAACATAATTAATTTATAGTATAATAAATTAGGACACATAAGATAATGATTTAAAATAACGATTTAAAAGAGCAACTGCAACATTTCAGAAACTCCTTTCCTGGCTCTCTAAATGATTGACAGTAAAAGCAAGTACTGAATTTTATACCTGAGAGATGTACAGAAGTATTTAATCTATTTACAATACAACAGTTTAACAAGAACTAGAAGAAGAAACATTTTTCCCCAGTTTGATTCTTATAGATCAGATCCTTTACTTGCACACACACAGGCTCAATTATTAATATGTTTAGCTAAAGTAATTGCTTTTGAAATTACCATTTCTGGCCCAGAATTTTGTGAATAGTGATCTCAGTGCTTGTAAAAAAACCCCATAAAATCCTAGAAAAATGTAATAAAATTAAATTTTAAATTTTTAAAATTAAATTTAAATTTTATAACTTTAAACCTTACTCAGCATTAACCTTGAAAGATATTAATCTTTCTTCAAAATCCACATTCTATTATATTCAGATGAAAAAGACTGATTACTAATCACCACTGCTAACATGCTATTGTCTTTCATTACATTCAATGTTTTGAAGATATCACTGAACAGACTATATTATTTGAAATTCCAGGTCTTCAAAAACCATAAGTAAAAAGAACAGTTGTCAGTACTTAACCTGCTACCTGGATGACGGCATTTGCTATAAGGAATTAGTCCTTCATGGCAGGAATCTGTTAGAAAAGAAGAGACTTCATCCAGAATGATTATATAGTCAGAGCTTCCTCCTGGTGTTCCTTGGATGAACTCTTTCTATCAGATAAATTGATGAGATGAAGACAAAGTAAAGTAATAATCAGTGACTCAGTACAGAAAAGTTAAAGAGATAATTTTCATAATGTCACTGTGCCATCTTACACTTCTTTGATCCAGTTAAGCTAACGTGCTAGATCTTGGTATTTAATTCAGCTGCTCTTTGTCCTGCCACAACCTATTACCAACACCATTTGTACTGCAACACCGTAGAAATGTATTTGGTTCCCCTTGAGTAGCCATTCACAACCTTTGATTTCACACTCTATCAGCTTTAGATCAGATATATTTCCCTGAGTATGGGGCTGCCGTTTTGATAGATAACTCCTGCCTTGGAAAGTCTTCGTTCCTGAATCAAAGCGTGACAGCTGGGATTGGGCCAGTTCTTTTTTTGCTTTATACATTGCTGGAAGAAACTCAGGGTCACTTGTCAAACTACTGTTCTTTAGGGTAAAAAAGTGGCTGGCCACCAGCTTTCCCCTCTAAATGGATTGTTTAAAGCCATTCAATAGTGATGTTAGGGAGCATGCACTGAACAGGTGGGCTGCATGTTTGTTCCAAAGTAAAACTAAAGATAAAAGTACGAGTTTCTTTCCAATAGAAAAAATGCAACTATACATACAAACATTGACATGAATGTCTGTCAAAATATAGGTTCCCAGTGCTAAGCTCCCATGTTTTAAGTGTCAGCCAATGAAAAACAATCTCTTCACGTGACCTAGTATTTGTCTACTTGGAAAACTGATAAACAAGAGGAAAACATAGCTCGAGGCTTGAATCCAGTTTTGAGTCCCTAAATTCAAAAATATGTGGAGTGGTTGGAGAATGTCTGGTGGAGAGTAAAAGGTTTCATCCAAGATCAAGGAGACATGAACTGTAAAAGAACAAATGGACTGTAATCGTTCTAAGAGAGAAACAAAAATGAAGAGGCAACATGATGACAGCCCTCAAATGCATGAAAGTTTTCTGCAAAGAGGAAAGGAACTGTGAAGATGAAGAACAGATTGCACGGGAAGCCTCTTCTGATCCACAGTGAAGGCACCATGTTTTGGAATGTAACAAGAAGTCCTACATCATGTTGAAGGGAGGAGCAAAACACAATGCCCATGTGAAGTGGAAGGCCT
Source organism: Edolisoma coerulescens (assembly GCA_013397115.1). Taxonomy (NCBI): domain Eukaryota; kingdom Metazoa; phylum Chordata; class Aves; order Passeriformes; family Campephagidae; genus Edolisoma; species Edolisoma coerulescens. The sequence continues at coordinate 1,558,792 of VWZW01004608.1, forward strand.
TGAACTGTAATGTACTGGGACTAGTTACTGCTAGTTACTGGGACTCTTCCTAACAGGAAGAGAAGAAGTTTGTCTGATACACAGATGTGTCATAAAGCATCAGCCCGTCATTTGATTCCTGCTGTCTCAAAAGCAAAGAACCCAGCAATTTCTATCATGATGGGAAAGCAACCAAAAGAAATTGTATCCACCATGCAGCAAGCATACGAAAAGGCAAGTAAAAGGTTACAAATTTCATAAACTTTACCCCGGACCATTGCTAATGAAGTGCAAGCAAACATTTGCATCAACAACACTTCAGTAGCTGATCAGGCTTTGAGCAGGGCATTTTCATAAATAGACTTTGGAGGACCCTGCCAAAACTGGGACATAATATTCATTAGGTCACACAAAAGAGGAGGTTCATAAGCATGACTAATCTTTTTATGTGATGCATTAATCTGATAAAATGTGAATTGAGAATATAAGAGATCAAAGTGAAAAGTCTATGGATGCTGAAGGTTCTTACATATGGTACCTCAGACCACCCCCCACACCTACCATCTGGAACAAAGCTGTCTCTGTAAAAGTTTTATTTTTGATGCCTCAGTCCATACTTTAAATTTTGACCCTTACAAAAAGGGATGAAAGTATGACCTAGAGCCCAGCTGTTAATGCTCTTAGGAAGCTGGTTAATCCTTTGTAGAAGAGAATTGCACCTGTCAACATGACCTCTAAAACATCCGTATGCTTCAGTCCTGCACAAATTTAACCATTATCTAGAAAGGCAGAAAATATTTTTATGCAGCCACCCAAACTTATTGTTTGAGTTCATTTAATGACTTATTTTTTTATCTTGTATTCAAAATACAAATCATACATACCAAGATTTGACTTCCAGATATTACTAATGGTAAGAATTTCAATGGTAACTTGAACACTGTTCGCAGCAAATTAGAAATATGTATAGAAGAGGAGCATGACAGTCTAGTTGTTTTACTTATGTTGTGTTGAATGCCTGAGTATAATAGATTCTCAACATTATGCAGATTTGTAAAAATATTAAAAAAAAAATTCATTGGTAGTTAGCAACACTGTCATTACTTCATTTCATACAAATTTTCCTTGTTTTCTTTGGTCTGGCTGGGATGGCGTTAACTTTCCCCACAGCAGACCTCATAGTGATGTGTTTTGTATGTGTAGCTCAAATGGTGTTGATAACACACCAATGTTTTGACTACTACTGAGCAGTGCTCCCAAGCTTAGAGGATGTCTCTTCAAATCTTCTAATTACTACATTTTTAAGGTAAAAATATGTTTTATTTCTGTAACTGAACCATTTAATATTGAAATGGTCAGATGCCTTGATTCCATTTTCAACATCACTCTTTGAAGGGGAATTTAATTTTAGTAGATGTAGTGCTTTTCACAAGTTATACATGACTATGAATGAATGAATGCTTATGAATGAAATGACAGTGCCATTGAAGAGTAAAAATTGTTATCAATCAGATGCAAAGTTCATTACAGTAACAATTTTCTTAAATACTACTTCTAACCTAGTGGTCGCAGCACCAACCCTGCCAGACTTCAAGAAGCATTTGGATAACACTCAGGCACACAGTCCAGTTCTTGGGGCTATCTGGTGCAGGGCCAAGAGATGGATTTTGATGATCCTTGCATGCCCCTTCCAACTCAGGATATTCTATGATTCTGAATCTAACTTTTCTTATTTTATAGTACAGTATTGCCATGAAAAATAAATACACTGAATTAGTTTCTAATGAATTTTTTAGATAATAGGAAATTATATTTGATATTAAAATAGATGTATAGATATTAAAATAGATGTATAAGAACCTATTAAGAGGATCAATTCTCACCTATTGGTCACATGAAATACCACCAATACTGTTAAATACAGAGAGGTGCTCTACACCACCAGCTTTGGAATTTTTCTGAAGAAGCCTTCCAAGAAATTATGGACAGATTGAATGCAAATGATCTTGTGCTGAAAGATTACTTCAGACAAAATATTTTAATTGTTTATTGAAGAACTACTTTTACATTACATAGCATGAACCAGCCAGCCTCACTCACTGTTCACCAAAAATTTTAAAAACAGCTAGCCTGACATGAGAATTAATCTTAAAAATATTTTTCCCATGTCCATAATGAAAAAGTAGTAGAATTATTTTGATTTTGTTTAGACTGACATGCTTCTTAAAACAAAGCAAAATTTGTTTCTGCATATTAATTTTCTTTAGTCTATTTTGTGTTTAAAATTTCACATTGATAAAACTAGCAGTTTTTAAGTCTGTTTAACAAAAGCGTATTGCCATTCAAAATTAATGTCCATTTATTTGTCTAATTCAAATGAAAAATAATTCTAAATAAGAAGATCCCTAAAAGGGATCTGTTTTACTTGACCTAACCCACTGTTTCAAAAAACTGTTTTTTTCACCCACTGTGTGAAAAAAACTCTGTAACAAATTATATACTGCAACAGAAAAAAGTCAGACTATATTTACTTCTGTTTTCTTATATACAGTCACTGTAATGTTAACAGTGTAATTCTGATTTCAGATGAGGCAAAAATGTCTTTGAATAATGGATGATTTTCTGTTACTTTAAAAAAGTTTAAAATCTTATTTTTTCTTAAGCATTGCACTATTATTCTCAGCTCAATAGGACACTTTCCTGTATTTATCAATGCAAATCTCTTAAAGACACAGTTCACAAGATAAATAAACATCACAGTTAACGCCATAATGGTTTTCTTCTTCATACTTTCTGGTCATAAATCCCTATGTCTATTTTTACAGCACTTCGATAGTATTTCTTTGAAATACTTTCATTTACCTTGTCTGACTATTCATAAAAATTTGCAAGATTTTTACTTTGTAAGATTGCTTCTAAAATATCGGATATTTAGATTGAAATTTTTCTTCCATGAGAATTATTTTCACTATAGACATACATATGAATGCTGTAAAGTCCTTGAAAAAACAACAAAAATCTCCCATTTATTTGCATTATCTTTGGATCAAAATTCAAGTCTTTAGAGAGCAAAAGTGAGATTGGATGTTTTGGTCTTTATCCTCACTTCAGTAAAATCAATATGTTTGTTAGGCAAAGGACCAAACTAGTAGCATGAACTTTTAATCAGCAAAGTGCATTCAGCTTAGGTTTTAAAACCTATCTTGGAAAGTTGATCCTTTTTATTTTCTCATCCCCTATTTGATCACCAGTTAAACAGCTTTATGGAGACTCTCTTGAGTTCAAAGATTTGTCTTTTATGATAATTTTTCTTTACAGTTAATATTAGACCCTTATTTTTATTCTCAAAATGTAATGAAATAGTAAAGATTACTGACAAAATTACTGCTAATACATGACTTAATAGCTCTTATTCTCCTATTTAAAATTCTTCAGCCATCAATCGAAGAGCAGAACTACTGCCATAGACTTTGCACAGCGACATACAAAAAATAGTCATTCACTGCCATCCTGTCACAGGAACCTATTTATTGAAACTACTGAAAGAATAACTAAACCCAACAATTTGGAAGTGAACATTCATGTCACTTCACAGTCAGTTTGGTAACAGAGAATGATTATGACAGATATTTATTAACATTGACTAGCTCTGTTATCAAAATTTTATTTAACTGGAGTTAATCTCATCCAGCATTTATTTTACTAAGTTAGGAAAAACAAAAGAGATTTAACATTAAATTTTCTTGAAAGTCAGCTGTAATAAGCTCTGATTACCAATTTATCCTATTTTTTCCAAGAGCACTAATAGAAATTAGGTAGCATTTTTCCATCTCACCTGCAGATTATTAATATAACTTAGTTATACTGTTACTGAGTTTTTAAACAGCTCCTTTTATTTCCTAAACAACTTCCTGCTAGTTGAACTTAATAATAGACCCAAATCCAAATTTCTGCTCCTAAAGTAAAAAAATCCATTTTGTAGGATGGAAGGCCAAAAGCATTTCTTTAGGTTATCTGATCAATGAAATTAAAACCTAAAAATTACATTTAACCAAGAAATTAAACCTAAAATTCCCAGAACTTTTATGGTTTTGAGTATTTTTCATATCTGTGCATATATTCCTCATAAGAATCAGTCCCAAACCCAAAAAACTTTGACATAAACGTATATCCTTGAATCTTACGTCTCCATGTTGGGGAGCAATACTCTATGATAGGTTTCTAGTACAACATTTACAGATTATAGGGTTTGACCAATGACATTAAGCTCCTAGTATAATTTGCAGAGCTTTTCTTAATAATAGTATAGAGAAAACTATTTGTCTCAACTGCAAATTTGTGAAATTGGTATTTACAGATTTTTTTTTTTTTTTTAATGTATTAAAAATTGTCAGAGAACTCCAGGAAGTAGAAATTCTAGATATCACAGTGCCAAAGCTGTGGAAGCTTGGCTTTCAGTCTGAATCCTAATCCCTGTTAAAATCCAGTTATTAAAATTACTAAGGAGATATCTCTGCCCAAATTAAGGTGCAAATGAGATCATATGCCAAAGTCAATAATATGGATTTTTATTTAACAGTAAACATGATGTAGAGAGGGAAAGATATAAAGAAATAGGAAAGGAGAGCAGCGGGGAGAAAGATTATCAGAGAGACGGATTAAGTAAATAAAATATCACCACTCAGTGGATCCTGACAAAATCCCATTAATCCTCTTCTTCTGGTCTTCACAGTGGTGAGGGTCCCAGTCTTGTCAAAGTGATGGCCACTATTTTGTTCTGTTAGGAGTAAGAGAAGCCCACCAGAGTACACTTCATTTACATCCTCTCAAGTTCAGTTGGGAATGACCAGGTGGAGAGTTTTACACTAAATGATGTAACGGTTTATGACATCTTTTAAGAGGTTACAGCTGCCTCCTACATCAGTGAAGTTGAGTTAATGATGGCCCATCAGCAGGGATGAATACCTTCAGGCTATGTGTGAGTGTGCAGGATTTGCCTCTTCTCAGCCTCTTCTCTTGTCTTTTTCAACACCCAGCTGTAGCCTCCAGTGATGGGTGAGCATGCCCTCTGCACCTGGGTGGTTAAGTGGTCAACTGAGTCATTAACTGTAAACAGTCCAGTCTCTCACCATCCCCAAAAGCACTTTATGGTTCAGCTGTGATAGGAAGTGCTAATATAGTGGCCTCTGTGTTCTTTAGGTCATCTCCAGACCTATGATGCCTAGACTCAAGGATGGATAATAAATGGATGTCTGTCCATTTAGGAAACAAGTCTCTTTTTGGGTTGTCAAACAGAGTTTTCTTTTAAAAGGAACCTGAAAGCTTGGGTCAAGCAGAGCAGGTGTGTCTGTGTTTCCGTGCTCTATCAGTGTCCAGCTGAAAAAATAACTATCTTTTCATGTGTGAGCATTTCTTATCCGATATAGAAACAGTCCAGAAAGCAGAATGCAATATTTTTAACTAAAAAATTTTTAGATGACAGAAAAATAGAATTCTTCAGTTAGAAGAATGACTTAATGAGCTTATGAGTTTTGCACAGCTTCACCAGATGACGGGTTGGTAACAACCAGGACTGTCTATCTCCCTCCCCTGCTGTATATATATATACAAATAGTTTCAATTTGTTTAAGGGCATTCCAATTGTAAGGGTGTAGGTTTGAGTCTCTCAAAGTTGAGAAGACAACTCAGGTTGTTTTTCACTTCATGGGTGATTATCATACTATAATGCTGTTTTATGGATGGTGTCTAACTCTATGTTTTTATAGAGTACTAATAACTTCATGGTCTAATTCATTTTATGTGTGATCTGAGCACACCTCTTACATAGGTCCCTTAAAGGACACAGATGCTTCTCTTTCAGGTGTCTCATTGTAGCAGTGCATAGGCAGGATTTAGGTACATACCTGACTACAACATAGTGATTCTGGGGCAACAATGCTGAAGATATCTAGAAATTCTTTTAATACATAACTGAGTGCAGAAACCCATTGAGAAGATCTTCTGTACTACGTTGTATATGACTCATTGTACAGATCTGTTTCTGGATACTTGAAATTTTTGAGAGACAACTCATGTTAATCATCTTTTTGCCTTTTTATAGTCAATTAAATCATGCATTAATTTAACACTTTCAGCAGTACTAAGGGCTGAGTTGACTCCTGACTTGAGGCTTACCTATAATTTTTTTTGGGATTTGGACAGTTATATTTGTCAGCCAAAATGAGAGGCTCCTGCAACTCTGCTCACTGTAGGCTGCTTCTGACACTGTGAACTGGCACGTCTTACCAAACCAACTGTGATGTGGATGTGGGAGGAAATAAGGAACTGCACAGCAGGAGAGTTGCTACTGCTAGGCAGGACCAGGATTCTGCATTTTGACCAGCTAAAAATGATCAGAGAGAGACTAGAGTTCCCTTAACCCTCTGATAAACTTTTTTTCCTCATACTAGAATAGCTCTTTGAAATACAAATGGTAGGAAAATAGATGTAGGGATCTGTATAAGGGTAGATAAAAGGCCGGATAAACATCCAAATACAGAGTTTGGAACAATGGTAAAAGAAACTTCTCTTAATTACACCTAGCAGATAGTCTGTAGTGAGTTTGTTAGCTCAAAAGGAAATTACAGCTTTCACTTAAATTATTTTTTTGGTCGATGAAGGAAATGAAATGTGTGAAAATATTGAAGAAATGGGGAACTACTTACTCTGACACACCTTACCATGAGGAGAGTGTCCTCATTCCTTTAGAGCTGCTTAAAATAAAGTATTTTCTAGAATCTAGTAGAAGTATAAAGTCCTTCTATATGCCAATGCCTGATGATAAGCTTAGGAGCATTCTCTTGTCTAGATAACTAGGTCCAGAAAGACTTATCTAAATTACTTCATAAAACCTTCAATGTGTGAAACACATTTTGACATACCTATATAGGCCAATGTAATATGGTTTATTTTGAGGTTTGTTAGTTTTATTTGTTTTGGTTTTTATTTGTTTCTTGGTTTTATACAGAAGATAGGGAAAAAGGAAGAACAAAGAAAAACAAAACTTAGTAATAAATATTCTATGCTTTATTGAAAATGTCACTGATGTTGTCTGAAAAAGAAAATGGAATCATCAAAAATTTAGGGTTCAGATGAATAGAAAAGTTTTTATCCTATCAAATACATCTCTACCCACAAGGAAGACAAGAAGGTGATCAGGAGTAATCAGCATGCATTCACTAAAGGTAAGTTGTATTTGACCAACCTGACTGCCTTCTACGATGAAACAACTACCTGTATGGATGAAGGGAGAGGAGTGGATATTACCTACCTTGACTTCAGCAGGTCTTTCTATACTGTCTCTCATGAAATCCTTGTAGGCAAAAAACAATAGAAGTGTAGGTTGGATGAGTGAACAGTGGGATGGATTGAAAACTAGCTGGGTGCCAGAACTCAGAGGGCCATGATCAGTGGTACAGAGTCTAGCTGAAGGCCTGTCACTCATGCAGTCCCCCAGGCTTCTTTACCGGGCCCAGTGTTGTTCAATTTATTCATCAATGACTTGGATGAAATCCAAGTTCAGCAAGTTTGCTGATAATACAAAACTGGGAGGAGCAGCCAATATCTCAGAGGGTTGTATGGCCCTTCAGAAGGTCCTTAATAATTTGTAGAGATGGGCAGGGAAGAACCTTCTGAAATTTAGCAAGGGCAAATGCAGGGTCCTGCACCTGGGGAGGATCTACAACATGCACCAGCACAGGCTGGGGGCTGTCCTGCTGGAAAGCAACTCTGCAGAGAAGTACCTGGGGGTCCTGGTGGACAAAAAACTGTCCAGGAGCCAGCAGTGCTCTTGTGGCAAAGAATGCCCATGGAATCCTGGTGTGCATAACAAAGAGCTACAAAGATGGGCAAGGGTCTGGAAAGTCTCTCTTGTGATGAAAGGCTGATGGAGTTGGGCCTGTCCAGCCTCAAGAAGAGGCTACTGAAAGGGAGTCTCATCAATGAGTATAAATATCCAAAGTGTAGGTGTCAACAGGAGAGAACCAGGCTCTTCTCAGTGGTGCCAATCCATAGAACAACAAGCAACAGGCAGAAATTGATGCACAGGAAGTTCCGCCCACATATGAGGAAGAACTTCATTACGGTGTGGGTGACCAAGCACTGGAAAAATTTGCCCAGAGAGGATGTGGAGTCTCCCTCACTGGAGATATTCAAGAATCGTCTGGACGCAATCCTGTGCTGTGTGCTCTGGGATGACCCTCCCTTGAGCAGGGAGGTTGGACCAGAAAAACCACTCTTCCAACCTTACCCACTCTGTGATTCTGTGATTCTGTCATTCTGTGATTCTGTGAAATTTCTGTGAATTCCTCATATGAAAAAAACAGTTGGAAAACTCACATGTAAAAGCTTTCTTACAGGGTTTTATAGCAATTCTGTTTATAGGCCCTGTTGCAAATAAGAGTACTGAAAGAATAAATCCCACAAATGTCTATAACGTACTTCCCCAGCCACCTGAGGCACATAAAAAATTCATGAGCATAAGTAATATAATATAATTAGGAATTTGTTTTGTTTCTTATTATGAGTATCACTGTCGTACCAGGCAAACAAGAAAAATTTCAGTTCGCAATGCTCTGTTTTCATAAACTTCCAAAAATGCTCAGTACTTAAGCACTTCCAAGGTATGAAATATTGGCTTGTGCTAAACTACTTGCCAGTGTTTGAGAACAAAAAGATGGATGTTTAAGTGTTGTTCACATAATATAGCGTTGCTTAAACTGATAGAGAATTGTTCCTAGATACAGAAAATAGAGTACAGCTGCTAAGTCATTGTGGGCCTTGTGTCACTAGACTGCAAATGCCACATCACCCATGTTTGTCTCAAGATAATCCCTTCTGATGTCTCACTCTGCTTTCTCATTTCTGCTCTGTTCCCATGTGCAGGCAGTGCTCTGTTCCATCCCAAAATTTGAAGACTTTTGGTCTTCCACTGCCTTCTATTCTAGTCATGAGAGAGAGTGAAGACTGCAGGTCCTCAGAAGTAAAGAGGCTGAGGTTTTATGTGATTCAGTAGCACCTAAATGCCCTAATCTGAGAAGGAGAGGCAGTGCCAAAAGTCTAGGTGTTACAGCTGCCCAGCCCCATGAGGAGAAATACTGGGAATTTATCTGAAAACAAAGTGTGATGAGAAAACCTTGTAGTCTCTGAGAAAATCTATAGTTTTGTCGGGTTTGTCTGACTTAGCAGTGAAAAAGTACCTCATTCAACTCTTTCAGAAGCCAAGTGCGTGACAGGATAAATTACACTTGTGAAAGCTTGGTGTGTGTCCAACAGTGCTGTATCATTCAGAGCTACATCAAAGGCAAGTAAGTTCCTTGGGAGCATAGCTGTTGATACCTCTCACTAGTAATATCTGGAGGTCCTCATACTTGAGCAGAGCTCAAGATCTTTTTTTCTGATGAAAGATGTGTTTAAATAAGGCAATGAGATGACAAGGGAAAGGAAAAAGAAAAGATGCCACAGTTCTGCTGAAAGAAAAGATGCCACAGTTCTGCTGGTTGGAAGAGTCCCTATTTCCCTCTTCCTATAGTTTTTCTAATGAAAAAAAATAATTGTAATTATGATATGTTTTATTGGGTTTTTCAGAAACTATATAATTTTAAATTAAGTGTAATCTAGAATTTTCTTTTCTCAAAGTCTTTTTGACAAATGATTTTAGTACAAAGGAAAGTTTTTTAATATTGCAATTAACTTTCACTACTAATTTTATTCTGAAGCAAAGATGAGAAACAAAATTACTTCCTTCATATTCACATTTTGTGGGTATAGCCAGTGTAAAATAACCAGTATCTGAAATTGAATTAATCAATACTCCTGATTAATTGAAGTTTCATTTCTGTAACAGACTCTTAAATTTAGAATTTAATGTTAAAAAGATTATCAGAGTAATCTGAATTAATAATTTTTATCTTCATATAGTGGGACTGGAAAAATAAAAATACTGTTCCTAAAGAAAAGAAAAGTTAAAACCCTTTTCATTAGTTTATAAGAATAGCAGTTTCCCTTTCAATTATCTCATTCCTGAACAGCAAGAAACAACACAGAACCAGCAGGAGGGGGGGATTAAAGATAAGAGGATGGGAGATTAAAGATGAGAAAATGTGCAGGTTTTTTTGAAACAGAAACATTGAAGGAACTCAAATGCTCAAACACAAAGATAGACAGTAACAAACAAAAATAAAAGCAAAAAACATAAGAGGAAAACAAAACAAAACTTGCGGTCAAACTGAAGGTTAAATTGGCAGATTAAGCGTCACAAGGCTGCATCCAGCAATAATTCAGAAAGACGTGTTATGTGAAGAGGTATCTTTTGCTCATCAGTACAAACTGAAAGCTGATGGATGATCTGCATTTAAGAGTGGCATGCTTGTGTTTTTAGCCACTGTTTGTATCTAAACTGGCTTTATTCTAGCTCTCAGTGTAGATCTCTACAACTGATCTTCAACAATTCATTGTAGGATTGCTTTTATACAGAATCTATTGAATATGAGAGATTTGCTTATCTCTTTCTGTCTCTCCCTGTCATTTTTTTCCTGCATCTTTCCTACTTTTTTCATGAAAAACAGTTCTCTTTTCAAACTATCCAGTGTTTTCTATAAATTAATACTGCTGTTCTGCAGTCTATTTCTTGTAATGCACTTTTTTCCCCTGCTGCTTAGAAATTTGTTTTAAAGGTTTTATTTTAAAATACAAAGGATATACAATTATATAAGATATTAAAGGAAGTATTATGCACGCAGAAAATGAAAACTTCAATGATCAAGCTCTGCCTTTCGCATCCAAGAACAGAACACTCCCCACAGCGCTTTATGTTTCAAAGTAAATTCCAGATTTAGTAGACAGTTTTTTTCTACCGTTCCTAAAAATACTAGACAATTTTTAGGTGACAAAGCTCTTGCTGTTTTGTTTTTTTTTTTCTTTCTGTTCTGCTTTTGTACATGAGCTAAAATACAGGAAGAGATTGGAGAAGATCACTGATAATTACTGCCATCAATAGGGAATCAACATAGAAATTTAACAAGAGTGAGAGCATGCAAATTGGCTCACAGAGAGATCTCAGGGTTTGAGTCAATGGCAAATTGAATATGAGTCAGCAGTGTGCCCTGATAGCCAAAAGGGCCAACCCTGTCTTGGGGTGCATCAGGCACAGCATCTCCAGCCAGTCAAGGGAGGTGATTGTCCTGCTGTACTCTGCACTGGTATGGTTCCACCTTGACACCCCCTGGAGAAGTTTTGGGCATCTCATTTTAGGAAGGTCATCAAATCATTAGAATGCATTGTAGACAGTGGCCAAGATGGTGAAATGTCTTGAGGACAAGACTTATGAGGAGCGGCAGAGGTCACTCAGTTTGTTCAGCTTGGAGAAAAGAAGGCAGGGGATGCCTCATCATAGTCTACAACTTCCTCAAGAGGAACATTAGAACACAGGTGAATGGAATGAATCTGCATCAGGGAAAATTCAGATTGGACATTAGGAAAAGATTCTTCACTGGAAGGTAGTCAGTCACTGAACAGGCTCCACAGGGACAGGTTACAGCCCCAAGCTTATTAGAGTTCAAGGAGCATCTGGATGATGCTCTTAATCATACATTTTAGAGTTAGGCAGTCCCCCAAGGTGTGACGATTGGGACTCAATGATACTTGTGGGTCCTTTCGTGCTTGAGATACTCTCTGATTCTATGGACTGCTTATCTTGACATGGGTTTACCAGCCACTGGGCAGACTGTTTGATACAGTAAATGAGGAAAGTTTTAAAATACTTGCATTGCCTAACAAGTGCAGGAGGTTTAATTCTCATCTAGCTGTCATTGCTTGAAGTTTTTAGTGGCTGCTTCTGTCAGAGGTTACAGTCATGACACTGGACTACTGTAGAAAGATATCCTCCACTTGAATTATATTATGGTTTCAAAATCCTGGATATAAACTTTTGATGAATTCAGTTTTATGTTCTCGTTATGGGTTTGTTTTTAATTTTTTTGCTGTTTTAATTATTGTATAGTTACCACAATATTGTGGATTGTATAATTCTTTTGTTAGCAAAGTAAATTAGGGCATTTCTTTCATTTCTAATAAAAGTTTTAGTAAATATTTTCTAACAGCTCTTCCAGTTCAAAATGTTTCATTCTTGTGAAATTGATGAGTCTTCGTAAACATTTCAATATCAATTTTATATACTTACTAAAAAGGGATATAATAATTACTTTTTTTTTCTACTAAGTAAAAAAATCTGGGCTTGAGTAAAACTGTATTTACCATATAGAGTGGAACTACAAATAAATAATTTAAATATTTTATGTGATGCATTTTTCATAGTTGAAGGTTTTTATTATAATTCTTCTAGTCAACAACTTTGAAAAGTACCTAAATTACACTTAATTACAATTATTTAAAAAAATAAGTTTAGCTTTTGTTTCGTAAGTTTTGTGTTTATTCTCCTAGGCTACCTATTTTTCTTAGGAAAAAATTAATTTCTTTCTAAGCTGCTTCCTACTTCTGCAATGAGTGTTTTTTTATGCAATACTTCTTCACAACTTTAAGCTCATATTTTATCCTTTGATAATATATAATAAGTTCTCTAAATATTTACAGCTATTGAAATGATTTTGTATGTTAACAAATAAGAAACTTTCACACTTCTCTCATAACTATTGAATTGACATTTGCTGGACTTTGCTAATCTCTTATTTTAGTTGTATATCTTTAAGCTAAAATTTAATTCTGAATTAATGAAAACAAAATCTTTGCAAAATGTTTCCAAATGTTTTGGAAGCGTGAGGAAGCCGGCCCAAGTCCTGTAGGAATGTGGAAATTTTGACTGAGCATACGGTCACACTGATCACCTTGCATTGCCATAGAGGTACCTTGTTTTATTGAAGGCAGTCACTGCCCCCCTAGAAAAAAGCAAGAAATAATTATCTATTGATTCAACAGTTGCACTTCTAAATACTGTTTGTGTATAGCAAATGAGCATTAAAGATTTCTTAAAACTTCAGTGGATCTCAGTGATCCAATTTTTTTAATGGCTGTTGCTGACCATTTTATTTTCTAGAGTAGCTACAAATGGAAAGAAATTAGTGAGAGGATAGAGGCAACATCCAGTCCTAAAAGAATTTTTGCTTAGGTACTGCTCAAAGAAGCACATCTGGACAATTTACCATAATCACACAGTGAGTTGTTGTGTGTCAATCTTTATTTTGTTATAAATGAAATGATGGAAATTTTAAACAAATAATTCTTAAGACTGATACATATTTAGAACAGTATGTGTCTGCTTTGAAAGGCAAAGTTAAGAAATCATTATGTTCATGAAATAAAAATTTATTCAGGAGTACTGAATGCAATAAAATAATTATGAAAAAGGGCACTCAAAGCAAGTAATTATTGTGGCAAATAAACACTGAGTAATCCATAAATTAATTTTTTTCTAAGGGAAAGATATGGAAACTCAAAAATAGATATTTTGATATAATAATTAACTTTCTCATTAGAACATTTACAAACAAAAAGAATCCACCTTTTTTTTTCTTGTGCTATGAAAAGAAATTATTTTTTGAAAATGAAGGAGAAGATAGAGCTTAATTCAGGTGTTTCCTTTGATGAGTTCTGATTTGGTTTTAGATTTTGCTTCATTATTTCAACTGCAGATCAAAGAATAAACAGAGCCACCACCTTTCAGTGCCTATATATACAAATCAAATAATCCATTTTCTGTAATTTTGTACAAAGTATTATGAAGAATATTTACAGTGGAGCTTTGTTCAAAATTATGTCAAACAAATGAACGTCCATACCAAGATCAGCCACAACCGGTACTATCACTGCTTTCCAGTTCCAAACCTAAAAAAAAATGCTCCAAAGCACCCTTTGCCGGCAGCAGATCAATTTTATACCTTCTACCACTACATTTAAGTATAGAAATCCATGAAAGAGCTATGAAAAAGCTATGAAAATAGCTTTCTCTGACCCAAGATCTTGGACTGGAAAGTCAAGGCATATTACAGATGATTACATTGGCAGTGCCTTTTTTTGTTCCCTGAAATTCATGTAGTTTGGATGACCATTTACTAGATCATTCACTTCAAACTTCTTATGTCTCTCCTTTAAAAGTTTAGATATTGGGTACACTATGTAGAATTTATATTTCTGATGCATGGATTTATGTTGCTATAAAGTCTATCTGTAAAGGAAAAAGCATGCATTTGAGACTATTCTTTTATTTTCTTATATTTTTCTCCTGTTTGTGGATGTGCCTTAGACAAACAGTGCATGTTGTAAAAATAAAATTCTACTTCAAACAACAATTCCTTTCTCCCAGTCCAGGCATCAACCATATCTTTAAAGGGGAAGGCATTATAAAAAGGGAGTGCAAAGTGAAGTTGCATGATCTCCAAAGAAAGAAACGAGATAAAATATGCACTGTATTGCCTTTTCCTTTGTAGAAGTTATTTGAATTACATTACTTTGGAACATATCTGAAGAAGGGCTCCACTCTCACTCAGTTAGATTTCATTTAGTACTTACATCTGGGTTGTTTGTTCCTCACATCTGGGATCGTGTATCTAGTCTTACCTTTTGGGGTGAGTCCCAAACCAAGGATGTTTTTTACACCATTGACTTCAGCCATTTTGTTGTTTTCTTTCTCTCCTTGGCAGAACAGTGCACCTATCACTGCAACTTATTGTGTGTTGTAGCCCAGCTTTCCAATTAACAAATTAAGTAGAAACTAAATTAGTAATCCTAAAGATTTCTAGCAACAGGTAATGTGACATTCAGGTGGGCTTTGTTCCATGATTGTCGTGGTTAAATCCCATTCACCAACTAAGCCCCACCTGGCCACTCACTCACTTCCTCTGCATTGGGATGGGGGAGACAATCAGAAAGGTAAAGGTGATAAAGCTTGTGATTGAGATAAAGACAGTTTAATAGGTAAACCAAAAGCTCTGTGCACAAGCAAAGCAAAACAAAGAGTCTGTTCACCACTTCCCATGGGCAGACAGGTATCCAGCAATCCCCACAAAAGCAGAGATCCATAATGCATTGAGGTGTCTTGGGAAGACAAACACCATAACTCCCAACATCCCCCTTTTCTTTTTCTTCTTTCCTGTCATGGTTTTCGACAGGACAGAGTCAATTTTTTGCACATTTTTCTAATCTGGGTCACCATGGTGATGAGATGAGGGGAAGCGTTATGATGAGTGGCTGAGGTCACTTGCTTGTTCAGCTGCAAGAAGAAGAGACTGAGGGGAAACTTCTTTCTGGTCTACAGTTTCCTCATGAGGGAAAAAG
This sequence comes from Edolisoma coerulescens, assembly GCA_013397115.1. Lineage (NCBI taxonomy): Eukaryota > Metazoa > Chordata > Aves > Passeriformes > Campephagidae > Edolisoma > Edolisoma coerulescens. The sequence goes on from VWZW01004608.1 coordinate 1,574,095, forward strand.
AGGGGCGGGCGCTGATCTTTTCTCTCTGGTGACCAGCATCAGGACACTAGGAAATGGCGTGAAACTGTATCAGGGCAAGTTTAGGTTAGATATTAGGAAGAGGTTCTTTACCCAGAGGGTTGTCAGGCACTGGAACAGGCTCCCTGGGGAAATGGTCTCAGCACCAAACCTGAGATCAAGAAACACTTGGATAATGCTTTCAGGAACATGCTGATTCTTCATGTGATCCTCTGCAGGGCCAGGAGCTGTACTTTTGATGATCCTTGTGGGTCCCTTCCAACTTAGGACATTCTATGATTCTGTGTTTGCAGCTCTCCAGAGATCTTAGTGATGAGCAGTATGAATCAGAGGGAAGAACAAGCCAACAAATGAAAATGGGAATAGTATCACAAAGGGTTCCAAACCATCAACTTTCAGTATAGACTCACTCCCATATCTTATATAAAAATTCTGTAGAACAATATTGTTTTTGTTATTTTGCTTATGATCTTTTTCCTGTTGCAGGTGTGGGAAGCCATTCCATTGTTCCTATCTTTTTCTTTCTTTCGGCAGCTCGAAATCAGTGTGACTGCTCTGACACTTGGTTTCACGCAGTCATCACAGTTTTCAAATGTGATGTTTCTAACCGGAAGATCAGCTTTCCTCACTCCACAGTGCTGCATCACCCCTCATGCCAGATGTAGGAATATTGGCCATCTCTTCTTTCATGGGCAGCTGCATAATGACGGAAAAGTAGAAGCATTGGTAGAAGAGTATATTTATACCTTCATTTGACTTTTCCATTACTGGAAATCAGTAATGAACAATAGGATTCAGCAATACATGATTAAGAAGATACCATAAAACTAGCTTGATTTGGACAACCGATGTGGTTATCCTTAAGTCCTGGTATGGATGACTGCTCTACTGATTTCACATATTAAAATATTATTTTCAGTAACACCATTCAACCAATGATATCCAGTTCTCAATCAGATAAAGACTGGTTTTGTTTGAATCAATGTTTGCAGAAGACTATTGTCCTATAAATATGTGAATATGTTTGAACTGCTGCTTGAATCTAAATACATGGTTGTAGGAGAACAAGAATGGGCTGTAGGCATTCTTGACCTTGATGGGTTGCAGCATGTTGACCTTGGTGAGTTACAGCTGTGCTGAACCAGGTGTTTCTACTAAAGACCAGAGATCAGCTGACCCTTGGGGAGGTAGCATATAAGAGAGAGGAGAGGACCATAGAACACTACTACTAAGAGACTACTACTGAGAGAGAGAAAGCAAGCAGGACTAAAGCAGTCTTAGGTGACAGCAGCCTCCTTTGTAGCTCTGGACTGAGAGTGGGTTTTTGGTTTGCTGTCAAGTGATGCCCTGTGTGAGGACACAGGAGGAGGAGTCCACCGCCCACTGTGACGTGGTCTTGGTAATTTCTTCCATTGGAATTCTCTTAAACAATCTTTATTCCTATAATCCAAGAAATATGGTAATCCAATAATGTAGAGCACAGATCGTCAGTTACATCAATACTTTCATTCTATAATTGCTACAACAAATATGCTGTGAGGAATTCACTCATATCCAGAGTTTTTGTAAAACGCTTGAGAGAGCCCAACTTGAAATCAGTACATAAATAAGAAGTTAAACCTGTCTTTAAGTAACTCATTCATAGAAAAAGGACAAAAGTTAATTTTTAAGGTTTCCAAGAGGAATTATAATAGAACACAAAATTCTGCCTGGAGGTTTTCCTTAAAACCAGATGGTTGGTTTCCAGTTATTGAATGTTTTTGTATGAAAATATGTTAGGCTACCAAGAAAGTAGAAATACAGCTACCATCTTTCAGTGCTCAAAAATAATAATAATAAAAAAGAATGTCTCCATTTTTATGTTTCATTTTGTAATCAAAATGTTTTCTACCAAAATTGAGAGGTGACTTGTTAGTCAAACTATGCAGTTAATCAAAACTGAAAGGGAGAAAAAGAAATAGGAACTGATATTAGTATTTTCATTTTCCTCTGGCTGTTTTTTATTTCATGTGTCCAGATTACTTTAGGCACTTGTACTTATCTTGTGCCTTGATATAATCCTTCAGTGGATTACTGTGCAATGCTAAGCACAACCCCATTTTCAAGTTTCATAAATACATTCAAATACCAAAGGCACTTTTCATTTACGTGGAATTAATATTCCACTGGAAGCCGTTATATACTTCCTATAGCACACAAAAGTGAGAGGCTGTAGTACTTTTGAAGTGGAAGCCACCTTTATTGATAGATTAATTTGTCTTGTGAGGGTATCCTAAAAAGTCTGACATACTGAAACTTCTTGAAAATGTATTTCTACCTGTTAACTATTAAGAAACAAACAGGAGGTCCAGTCAGATAGCTCTATATAGGACAGATAGATCTATACAGAACAGCTATATCAAATACAGTTATTTTTTTGCTTGGAGCTATACTAGGCATTTATATGCAGAAATGAAATTCTACTGAATTTAATAGAGTTATTTTAGATTCAGAGCCACATAGAGCTGAATTGGGCTTAGAGAAGGCATATACATTTTGGCCCAGTAGCATGGTCTTATAATGGAATTATGATCGAGATGTGAGGCATTGATAGTCTTTAATTTTGCAAAAGAATATTCATAAAAGCTGCTCCAGTGGCATCATAATTCATTCATAACTTTGTTTGTCTTGCAGCTGACAGTGCAACACAGGCAACAGTTTCATACTGGAGAAGGTCAAGAACAAGAACAAGACCAAATATTGGCATATCTATCAATTATTCACCTTTGAAATAAGTGCTGGGATTAGTCAGTAGTGAGACCCTCACATTCAATTATGTGTGAGAATCATTCAGAGATCATTAGCATTATTAGCATCTGGCATTGTTCACTGTCCTTTTAGTTTCCTTTTGCATGATGTGTTACAGCACTATTCTGAAGGACAATATTAGAAACTCTAGAAAAAATTGACCTTTTTTTTCCACTTTCTTGCCTTCACTGTGAAATAGGGGGAGGAAAATACATAACTTTTGAGAGATATGTCTACCCTGATGAGGGCTGAGTTATCAGGCATCTCTAAAGAGCAAATGGACACCTAATATCATTATCTCTGGAAAATCCCATTGTGCCTTGGTCAGTATTCATACTGCATAGTTTCTTATTCTTTTTAAAGCTCATGAGAGACATGTGTGACTATATACTTGCTGGCAAACACTTTGTGTCTGTAGGTACTTTCCAGAATTTCTCTAGATTATTAGGACCTCCTGCATTAGTATCTACACTGTGCATCTTTTTACTCTGGACTGAAGCTGTGAATTCATTTACATTCTTCTGCTTGAAAATTCTTCAGAACTAATTGCAACACTGAGCTGAATAAGATATATTTATTTTTTAGATCCATGTAATTTTCTGCATAGCTAAGAATGATCTGATGTCTGTGATGCCAGTATGTAAGTTGTAAATAGACATGCTTAGAGATAAACACGGTGATATTTACACAGACTTTCTGAATACGGTAAGTAAATCTCCAAAGTACAAGTGCCCTCAGTTTAATGATAACAAACACAGAATACTGATAAGTAAATTTTAGTTTAAAAACTTAAGCAAGCAAAATCTATAGCATGGGAATAATTCTTAAAGGATATCTTCATTCATGTTCATAGTTATTAGTGAAAGTTAAAATTTAGTGTGATGCTATTTCTGAAGGTAGGCACCATTTAGAAACTTCTTTGAAGTGTGATATTTGGTTGGATTCCGACCTACATCAGTTTTGGAAAGGTGTTCTCAAAATGTTCTGTAAGTACCTGAGGATGCACCAATGACTTAGGATAGTATTAGAAAACAAACACACAAGAAATACAGAATTTTAATTGCAAGAGTGATCACAACCTCACAAGAGAAATTCACCTTCTCCTGTGACTAATCTTGCATAGGGTAGCTAAGACTTCTGCTGTCAGTGCAATTCCTAATTAGATGTATTTTGGAGCCCTTAACTTGAGGAATTACTGACTCAACTGATCATAACATAACAGAACAGATCAAAGAATAAGTGCAATCAAAACCAGTTAACTTTCACTCGTAAGTTATACACATGTTGAAATAATAATTTTAAGAGATCTTCATTCTACTCTTGTCCAAATAGGATTTCTACTGTATCTTCTACAAAAGCAAGGACTGGGGGAAGAGAAGACAAACTGTTAGTGGAACCAGCAGTTGCTTGCTTCTTGCACTTTTCCACTATGTCAGTCTTGTGAGATAGCTAATTAGAGTGAGGAATTGTGATCCAAAGGAGGGAAATGATGGCTGCATGAAAAATGGAATTTTCACTTAGGGGAAATTCTTTGTCTCTTTATAGATACAACTAAGCATCTTTAGACACTAAAATTAAAATTTTTTGATTTGAAATATCTTGAATACGAGAAAGCTTTCAAGCCTTTTATTGCCAAAAATTAAACTAGTCTATTTTAACTTTTTTCCTAAATAAACAAGATTAATTACCCTGACTGCCCAAGTCTCTGTGTGACGTTCTGAGTTTCAGGCACAAGAAATCTGAAAGCCCTTAAAGCTTCCAAATCTCAGATCCCTTTCTCCTTGAAATGAATGCTGGCTTAGGACAAAGCTCCTTCATTTCTAAAACTCTTAACAATCAGGCAAATTTGCAGCAGATACAAATGGTTTTTTGACATAAATACAAAAAAGAAATCTGAATTTTCTAGTGCTAGAAAACATGTTAAAAACTTCTTGGCTGCCTTTGGCAGGTAGTTTGATGCATAATATGTAACTGACTAATTTGAGAATTCATTTGAAATACAGGAAAAGAATAAAGTGGATTTCCCATAGATGGTGTACCATGTTGTTATTGGGCAGTTATGCCCATCTACCATATGAGAGAAGAACAAAACAGTGATTTCATACTCTCAGCTTCTAGTGCTATTCTTGTAGAGAAATGCATTTTATATATTTTGTAGAAACTGACAGAAATAAGAAGAGTATGCAGTTAGAAGTCTAATGGTCAGCATGTAGCATTATGTATGAATAGAAATTCACTATGAAAAACCCAAGGAAATTATTCCAGTTACATTATAAATATGGAGTAATCTGATTTTCTGATCTCCCTAAACTCTTCTCTTACACAGTGAATAATATATGTAAATATTTTCCAGTAGACAATGCTAGCTGCTGACACTACAGTGTACGTATCATAACCTCGAAGCAATTATGGCTGAATATGTGGTTATCATTTTGCTGTCTCCTTGTCTGTCTCATTCCAGTTTTGTATATCTCTTTATATTCCTATCTGATTATACTTTGCTTTGCATGTGTATCTCTTCGCTCTCCAAATATCTCAATGTCATTTTTTTCTCTCTTCCAGATGCACAGGCTGCATTCTAAATGTCTGAGACTGCAAGTAAAGAGATCTTGCTGCTTTCACATGGAATTTTTTTTTTTTTTAATTTATATTTCAATCTTGATAGAAAATCTGTGAAAGGAAATGTGAGGTCAAAGAAATTAAGACAATCGTGGAATCAACAAGAATATCGACAGATGATCATTTTAACTGGTAATATAATAATGAGTTTGCAAGCAGAGAAAGACCTAATTATAGTACCAAAAATCCTATAAAAAGAGATAAATATTTTCAAAAGAGATTGAAGTGCAAAAAGATCTGGAAAATGAAAAGAGAAGCAATTTATATTGTAAGGAGTGGGAGCTAGAAAGGCAAGGTAATGCTAACTGCATGCATCTGAATGCATGAGAGCATTTGCACTCATCTAGACAGCAAGAAGTGATATTGAGACCTTTGAACTCTGTTGCATCTCTCAGTTTGTAAGAATTCCTATGGTATATCAGATCTTTCATTTGTTTGCCTGAGTATCTTGTCTAAAAGTTGCTCATACTGTCTCTTCTGAGAAAAGTATATGCACAGAGCACACAGCAGACTATGCTACCTCAGTCTTAGGTCTTTTCTCAATTATCAGAGCTTTCTGTAAGTCCTGAAACACAGGAGTTAAAATGCATTCTTTAGGTGGTAGGAAAAATCTCACACAGTGCAATTTATACACATTGAGTTTGGAAATTTCTTGACCTCAAAAACTGTGGCAATAAGTTTCAAAGCCAGACCACACAGTGTGTGTAAATGAGTTTGTTTACAGGTAAAAATTTTCAAATATTTGTCAATGTTCAATTTTTCCCCTTTTGAAAAAGGAGAAGTAATTTATGATAACTGGATACCTTGATATTCATGTTCTTTTCCCTAGATAATGTTGACTCCCTGTTTCCTGAACAAATATGTTAGTAAATGTTGCTTTCCTGTAGAGCCTTTTTTTTGAGCAAGTATGCAATTTTTCTTCTTGCATCCCTTTTTATTAGTCAAATGATGTCAATGTCCCTAGTGTTTCTAAAGGTGCTGCTGGTTCTTCAGGGTCTACTGCTTCTGAGTAAAATATTTTGCCACATCTTAGCCTAACTTCAATGTCATCACATCTTGAAACGTTTATGGAAACTTAGGTTACCCAAGGGTTTTCATTAAGCCGTAATAAAAAACTGAAACAAAACCTACAGATAGAGTTAAAATCTACTATAAATCAAACAGGAAATATAGTCATACTTTGTGACAGACAAGCCACATCTGAAAAAGCTGTATGGAGCCCATATGCTTTTTTACTCTACTCTACTGAAATATGAAACTGAACAACATTATCTTATATCTGATTTTTCCCCTGCTCAGTTACACTGGTAAGTATAATAAAATATTTTACTTATTTTTTCCTGAAAATCTTGATTTGATACTGCCCCAGAGAGACAGCATACATATACTTCTACTTTTTCCATTGTCTCTCTTAGGAGTTATTTTAAGTTAATGTGCAAGTTATTTACTGATGATGGCTGCTTAATTTCTTTATTACTTTTTGGACATTTTAAAAGAATCTTTTGGAAACATAAATACATCTCCATCTACCCCCATTTTTCTTTATCTACCCTTTTTCTGTTAATTCATAATAAAGGCCTACATCTTTTCACTAGTCCTTGCCTACATATACATATACAAACAAATTATTCTATTGAACATCAGGACCCATGTCATTAACTGCTGTTCAACTCAGATCTTCATCAAAAAATTAAGACAAAAAAAAATAGATGAGTTTTGTCACAGGCCAAATATTTCCTTAAATTTATATCTGAAACTTTGCTGTATACTTTAAATTGCAACATCTAACTCCACTATAAGGTTCGGAAATTTATAAATTAACATTCTTTCCAAAGCTCTTGTAAGTTTTTGAGAATTAAATTTATGGTTCATGAACTCTCTTTTCTAATTAATTTACTTATTTTGGCAGCCTCTGTGAAGTCTAGGCCTGCTGTCTCGGAGATCAATACATTCATCCCCTTTGTCTCCAGGGCCCTAAATATTTTGGTGGTTTATCTGAAAACAGTTCACTGCTTTTCCTTTAACCTTAGAACTATTCTCTGTAAATATTTCAGCAGCAATGCCTTAAAAGAAAGTAGACAAAAATTGAAAACATATTTCTTCAGTATTCAAAATTACTGCTTTGTTTGTGAGTTTTAAATTTCATTAGAAGTAACAAATTTTACGTTTTTTGATGATTCAATAGACCATGTGAGAAATTAAAGAAAAAACCCCAAACCTTAAAAAACTTAAATATTGTAGTGCTTATCTAACTTTTTGTATACGTCCTCAGTCATTTTTATCTGGACTCTTAAGAAAATAACAGGATTAATTACATTGAAACAAAAGTGCTTTGGTGTGATAACACATACCTCTATGTCTAATATATGAACCCTGTAAGGAGTTTTAATGATGTTATTTTTTATTAAACAATGAAAAGATGTATAGCATAGCTGTTATCATATGAGAGTAAATTCTGAGTTTATAAGGAACCCTGTCCTACTCAAGATATGTTACACTCAATTTTGTACAGGTGATAGTCCTTAAAGTTATATAGTTGATATTGTGCTCATTGCCAATTATTTATGCTAGATTGCTCTATGTTGACCCTAGCTCAGATGATGCTATGGGTAAATAACTCCCATGTAGTCGTATGCCATCCAGTGACATTCGGGTTCTAAATCAATTGGTTGTGAGGAAAGTTTTCTGTAGTCTCTTTGCACAGTCCTACTAACCATGATTTTCTGGTTCTTTTAGAGCTGTCCACTCTATTGTTTTGAAATGTTAGGTCTTACCCATTTTTCACAAAGTTATTGGCTCTATTCCATTCTATTCCTGTAAGCAGATTTGATGTTCAGATCAGTTGTGAGGGATAATAATAATGATCTAAAGATACAGTGATTCCAGCTGCTGAATTTGTAGAGTCTAAAATATGGTACAGAAGCACGGGCAGCAGGATAAGCTGTATAAACCCAAAGCTGTAGCTGAATGGACTGTCCTTGTACATATTGAGAGGGAAAAGGCAAGGGCTGCCTGTCAGTTATTGAGGACTAGATTTGCCTCTCAGGATATGCCTTCAAGATGCTATTACTGCACTTTTTAGGCCAAATTCCTTACTATTCATGTGCAAGGATGTTATACAGATATTTATTTGCTTTAAACGTTTTATTGAGTGTCTCTAGCAAAGTTTTGGTTGTAAGGGGGCCTTAGGGGTGCCCTCTGAGAGAAGTTGGTAGGGATGCCCCGTGTGGGAGACAACTATTTCCAGACAACTCCAACAGACCCACCACAGGGCACAGTTGAACCTCTTGGCCAAGGTGGTGGCACAGATAGGAAAAGATATTTAAGAAAGAGCAAAACCACTGCACACTTGCTAGAGGGAGCAGTGAGTAAAATGTGAGAGGAACAGTGCTGTAGACACCAAGGTAAGAGAAGGAGGGGCAGGAGGTATTCCATGCGCTGCAGCAGAAATTCCTCTGCAGCCACTGGAGAAAATCCTAGAGGAGCTCTTGTCCCCCTGCAGCACATGGATGACCATTGCAGAGAAGATACCTTCACAGGAGCCTTGGAGGACTCCACACTGGAGCAGGTGGAAATGCTCTGAATGAATTTGCAGCCCCTGATGGGTCCATGCTGGAGCAGGCTCCTGGTAGCAGCAGTGGCCTGCACAGAGGAACACATGCAGGAACTGGTTGCTGGCAGAAACTTCAGCCTGTGGGACACCAGCACTGGAATGGTCTGTTCCTGAAGGACTACACTCCACTGAGAGGATCTGTGCTGGGGCAGCATGTGGAAGGTAGAAGTGTTGGAAATGACAAAGCGAAGTGAAGCTTTGGAAGAAGAGGTGGGCAGAAAGGTCATTTAGTTCAGTAGTTCATTACTATTCTAATTTTTTTTCTTTCAATAAATTAAATTCCATTTCCCCAAGTCAAGTTTGTTTTCCAGTGATGGTAAGCTATCTCCCTGTCATTATCTCTGTCCTCTAGCTGATCTATCTTATTTTCTCCCCCTACTCTGCTGAAGAGGGACAGTGAGAAGGCAGCTGGATAAGTATCAGCCAGACAGCCAAGATCAGGCCACCATAAACCTGTAGTAGTACATCAGAATGAAAATGTAGTTTAGAGCTCGGACTTGAGTTTTATTCAAATTTTACAGCAAGGGTAGATATTTTCATTGGTGAGCTCATCATTCTCCAGTGTCTTTCCATTTTCCCCCCCATTAAAATAGGGAATCATTTCATCTTACAAATGGTGAAAAAGGGTAAGAAAGCACTGTGTGTTTTCTTGAATCAAAATTCATAGTATGTGGCAGTAATCAAATAAAAGGGGTGATAAAATCTTCAAGGACACAGAATGCATTTTTCTGTCAAGTCCAGTGAAGTTCACCTGGCCCAGATTCATACAGCTATTTACCTTCAGACTTCAGATATCTGAGTAACCTTTCAGGGAGGAAATATCGTTATTTTTCATATATACATTTTCTCATATGCATACACCAAGAAAAATAAGCATTGCAGCATCTTTCTTTTTCCCTTAGAAATATTTTAGATTAAGTCTCAAAAGGCAAAAGGAGTATTTAAAATTATCTGCTTCATCAGAATATGACCTTCAGCAAGAAGCTGTCAACAAGCTAGTGAGATAGTCAGAGTTATTAACTGGACCCCAGAGAACTCAACTGTAGGCAGTTTTGTGAGGTTTGAGAGTTACAGTACGCAAATCAGATGGTGAAACCTTTTTAACTTTGCTAATGATAACCATCACTCTAGATTTCTAATCTTCAGGATAGTAGTTCAGCTGATTCATCTTTGTTCTGTGACAAGGGCATAGATTCCAGTGATGCATTACTTTTACGTTCCCATTAGCAGAATATTCACTCACTCTAGGGGCCTGTGTAACAGAAATCCACAGTGAGAACACTTTGGGTTGTGCCAGGTCTTTTCTGTAAACAATTTAATTGTTTTGACTTCAGATAAATACTAAAATTAAAGAACTCTTCCATGCCTGTTATTATCAGCCAAGGCCTGAGACAACAGATAAAAACCATAACACAAAGTACAAAGGCTGAGGAGTCACACAGTAATGTAGACTATACATGTCATACGTGGCATTCTGAGGTCAGGATTTAAACAGCAGAGAATGATTGTCTCACAAGCACACAGTAGTGATTATCTACTCATCAATAGTCTTCCTCAGTGTTAGTTATTATTATGCTATCTCAAGAGATTGTTTTCCAGACAGAACTATGGACTTTGCAGACACTTATTTTCATTTCATTTTTCACTACGATAAATTGGAAGGATCAGGACTGACCAAACTTGGTACCTGCATTTGGTTGTTCTGCACTGTCTCTATTAGTCTATTTGATAATAACGGTGCACTTTTAGAGGGAATGGTCTTTCTGACTCAGTGAAATCATCCAACCATCTAGACTACCTATACAGTCAATACAGAAAGTAGATACTTTGTGACATGCCTGTGTTCTGACACTGTTTACTTACTGCCTATAGGAAAGATGGGGTTTGTTAGCTCTGGTTACTTGATTAATCCTGTTCAGTTCAAAGATCTAGTTTAGACCAGACGCAACCCTTTGCTCTTACTAACTTAGGAACCTTAATTAAACAGTTAAACTTAGGTAAAAAGAATCCACACCTTCAGGACACACATACATGCACACACACACACAGATACACACGGTTCTTTTACCATAAAGAGCTATATTAACCCTCCAAGAATAATCTATTTTTAATATTAGCATTGTTACAAAACTTTCTTCCTGTCTAGACTCAAGGCACATCAGTAAACAGAAACAATCCCTCATACACCCAAGCACTCTGATAGAAAAGGCCAATTTTTCAGTGTACATGACTTCCATCAAGCAGCTACTCAAATTAAGATGAGATATAGGGACTCAAAATGATAGCGCTCAATGAAAATCTATCTCTGTGAATGGCAGCAATAATAATTCAGAGAATATTGTTATCAAGCCCCACGTTACTGCTTTTTCTGCCAGCAGTTGAAGTACTAGTTGTTAAAGAGTTCATAGCAGTATGAATGCCGAGGTATATTTCAGCAAGTCCTATTTCAGTTTGAGCTCTCTTGAATACATTATATGCTGCAATAATGTTGTTCCCCTCCCCCCTTTCTCCATCAAATCTAATTTTAGTAAAATGTACTTTTTTACTTTCAAAAGAGTTAGACTATATTAGCAAAGTTGCTATTGTTCCTACTATCAACACTCCAAAATTTTACAAGGGGAAGAAAGAGAGAGTCCTTACAGTAAAATTCAAAATTTATTACAAACACATCACACCTTTGTGGGTTTGTTGCATTCCAAGTAATGAGGAGCAGTAAATTCACCCTAAATTAAAAAACAGGAAAAGCCATATATTTTTTTATTTTATGAAAGTATTTATTGACACCCTACTTCCCACTTGGAAGCATTATCAAAATTGTTCTAAATAAAACAACCACAGTCTGCAGTGAGTGACTGTTTTTTTACAAATTTTGAGGACAGATGATTTAGTTCTGGATCTGAGATGTTAATTTTAACTGCCTAATAGTGTGTATAATGGCTGTGGCATTCTTAGAGTCTCTCCTCTAGTGTTGACCTGTCATTGCCTGCTTGAGTTGTTTTCACCATAATCATTTATCATGATGTTGTGGAAAGTTGTGTGTATGTATCATTTAATTGCATGTCCCATTACCTAAAAAAGAATCAGAGGGTGTGCTCTTGAGGTAGCATAAATAAATTCTAATCCATTAGCTTTAATAAAGCTGTAAGCTTCCAGTCTGTACCATGAAGGTACTTACCTTTGACATTCAATAACCATTGAATTTGACAATATTTTGCACAAAATTATAAGGTTATAAACAGACTTGTAAAAGAGGAAAAATATTTCAATAATTAAACAGTTAGATACTTAGATAATTGAATAATGATTTGATCCAAACCTATTATAGCTAAGACAATCTCCTCGCTGAAGAAGAATTTCCCAGTTTAGGGAATTCACATCTGTTAATCTCTGAAGGGTGAAAAGACTGTGCCAACACTTTTTTCCTTATCAATCAGGAATATTTAATCTGTATAAACTCTGCTGAGCTTCTTAACATCTTTATACTGCAAAATTCATAAAACTGCAGAGAAAATGTTAGATACTAAACCATCCCTCCAATTAAAATATTGGCAGTAACAACTATGAACATTTAGGAAATAGTTATATGATATTTATGCTTAGTATTTTCAACTGTCTAGTTAGGTTTCCTATATTTATGCATCCCCTCAAATATTCTGAAGCTGACTTAAAAGTAAATTATGTGATACATTCTCCATTTCATATTTCTTTAATAGACAAGGTTTAAATACAGAAAAGTGGATATTATTGGGCAGTTAGTTTTCTGATAAGTAATTTTAATAATTTAGATGATTTGTTGTATGGAATCACACTAGAAAATTACTGACGTTTTCAAATCAAAGTAAAAGAAAAACGTGTTCATTTCCATCTGACAATTTTGAGATTGTATTTAGTAAGCTATATTTTATTAAGATATCTTTTTTGTGGACTGTACTGAGGTTTGGATTCTTATACATGCCTCATTTGTTTTAAGAAAAAAAAAGTTTTCTTTAATTCGGGTACATGTATTCATGTCAGCGTCTATAAACACAGTAATCTAATCTTAGTTCCAGAGGTTTCTTACAAGGTATCTTAGAAGCTGAGAAAATTCTTTAACTCTGTAACATGAAAGTTCCTTATTAATTGCAGAATCTCAGGAATCTTATTATTTATTCAGAATTTATCATATATATGGGTAGGCTAGAGCATATATTATTGTTCTTAAGAACATTAACTTTCAGATGGCAACAGATCATTAACATTTTTCACACCAGATGTTACCTCAAAATTTGAAGCAGTGAACACAAGTTACTAGAAAAATTTTTTCATTTATTTTAGTTACAGTCACTTTTAGAAAAGAAATGATCCATCCCAAGCAATGTTTGACGAATCACATTAGCATATAGAAATTAGGTGAAGGTAAACTCGGTTTAATTCAGTGGTCTGAAATCTATGTTGTATACTGAATTCATATAGTAAAAGCGGTGTCATGTATGTTTGACCCAGTTTTATCCAACTGTTTTTTTAACAAACTGAAGCACAGACTTTTACAATGACCTGGCAAAGTAGAAAAAGAGAGGGAAATAAAAAGGTCCTGAAATTTTAGTAAGGTTTTGCTTGCTTGTAATGCATCTGATCAGTATGGAAGGGTTTTCTATCATTAGTTAAATTTTTGAAATTACTGGAATTTGACTAGGTTCACTTTTCTTCTTATAGTTCACTCAATCTTGAATGCTATTATATAAAATATTGCCATATCTCAAATTATAATTACTTGAGAATACAGTGGTCTTCTACCTACCCAACGTTGCCCTGAACAGTCAAGGGCCATGCTTCAAGTTATACATAGCAGAAGACAAAAGGAGAAAAAAAATTGTTTCTAATACATAAGATAATATTCTGGTATAAAGGTTGAGTGTTTGTAATTCCATCAGTTTATTAAGTAGATTTAAAGTTTTTCTACGTGAAATATTCAAACAAATGCTCAGAATAAAATAAAATATAAATAGAGGCTACTGTATCTAATTCCCACAGAAAAATATTTGGTGGTTATATTCTCGCATGTATTGTAGGTCTTGCGTGACTTGAGGTGTCTTTTATTGTTTCTTAATTTAACTTCTAGGCAGCATGCTCTATATCATCTTGAAAATACATTAAAAATGCACAAAAGTGTGCTTGGTTTGCTTTTCTGTTGTTTCAATAATCTTTATGGGTAGCAAAAAAATCTGATTTTTTCTTTTTTTTCACTTGTGCTTTCACACAAGTCACTGGGGCATATAATTTTTCTGTCATCTGGACCAGAGTAAACAACCAGGGAGAGAATGAATGTTCTAGCAGTGCCCTCTCTCTTTGTTTACTACTAGATCCTGAAAAACTTGATTAATTCACTGGATCTGTAGCTTTCAGATCTGGCTCTTGCAAAGTTTATCAGTGACTGTAATATTAGCTCTGCTATGAGGACCTTTGTGAAAGCAAAACATAGCGGGCATCCATTTCACTCTTTTATCCAAAGCACTATTGATGAAAAGGCCCCAAACACTGCAGTGTATTTGGGGTTTGGCCAGCTACACTCCTAGGCATGTTTATATGGCAAGTGAAAGGCTAAATATTATTGTACCAGTGCCAAAGTAGTTTCCTCTCCTTGGCGGCTGCTGACTAAAAGTCATCTTCCTGAGACTGGTAGGGTGGCTCTGTCCTGCTGTGCTATGACATTTCTGGGTACTGTCCTTTTGCAGCTAATATAATTAAGTATTTCCTTCATGCACTGAATATGTTGACGAAATAAATCCAACTGAGAGGAAGCACCTGGTATTATAATTTTCCATGCCTCTACTGAAAATGTAAATCAAATTTAACCTCAGCAGTTTACTGTTTCCCTTAACAAAAAATGTATGCAAGCCAATAAGCGAAACATCAAGTCCATGTATTTTAATAACATGCTTTTTAATGTTGTAATATTGCAACAGAGGGGAATTCTAAAGATTCATGTGTACCAGTCTGAAACATTATTACTAAATTATATTCAGCGCATTTGCAAATATGTATGGAGTAGTAAATATTTCGTTATTTCTACAGAGTATCTAGCTGCAAAAATACATTAAGAGGATTAAATATCTAGAAAGGTGCCTAGCTTTACAGAGTCGGCTAAATTTATTTTGCAGCATACTGTGCTGTTCATGTAGGCTCTGTCTGCATTATTTAGAAATTTTCTGTGTCATAATCTTGACTACAATTTCACACACCACGTAATAGTCATCTAAATTCTGACTTCAGGCAACAGGTATCAGAGCTCCATATAAAACTCATTTGAAGCAAAGGAAGGTTATTGTTGTACTGAGAAGTCAAGGACAGAGGAATACTTTACTATTGTGTCAGACCTCTGACAGAGGGGGTTGTCAGCTAAACAGCATTTTTCCTGACTTCCAACTGTTTTCATTCGTAAACAGAACAACGTAACAGTTGTAACGGAAAATGAGCGCTCTCATATCAAAGTGGAGGTAACAGATCAGAATTTGGAGACAGATAGTCTCCAAATTGATCTTGTTACAATTTCAGTGCAAACATGAGATCCAGACAAGTTCTATGCATGGCATCAATTGAGTCTTTCTCTATTTTGACTTGCTGCATCATTTGTGTGGGACTGAGGAGGACCTGGGTCACTTTCTTTATATCAAGCTGTTGAATACTTGAGGCATTTTAAATAGGACCTGTGACATTTCTGAAAATAACTTAAACACTAAGTTTCATTCTGTAAATCTGAGATCCTAAAGTCCTTCCCTGCTTCTCAAGAAGGGGTGGTGTACAAGACTTTTTATTGTCTTGGACTAGGAAGTTCTGTCTTTTTTCTTGTCAGAAATAGAACTTGTGTGAGCAGCGGAGCACAGTGAGTGACAAACTGGCAAAAGTTCATTGTCTGTTTTAGTGAATCCTGAGCTACGAATGGTGCCACTGAAGAGCAGCACATTGTTTTCTGTTGCATCAGAAATTGCTAGTCTCCTACAGTAGCGTGGATGGGTACAGTAGCCATGGAATTACATTTCTAAGTAGCAGCATTCAGAGCTGCTGGATCTTAATTGTGAGATGTGTCAGAGCCAGCTAATTTGTGAAACCTTTAAATTCTCTGAGTGGGTTAGTGTTTGTATTGTCAATAGATTTCACATTGCTTCTACAATATGTCTTATATCTGAAAAGAATACAATACAATCACTGAGGTTGAAAAAGACCACTGAAATTGAGTCTAACCATTAACCTAACACTGTCAAGTCCACCACTACACCATGTCAGTAAGTGCCACACTTACGTGTCTTTTAAGCCCCTCCAGGGATGATAACTCAACCTATGCCCTAGGAAGCCTATTTCAATGCTTGACAACCCTTTCAGTGAAGAAATTCTTCCTCAGATCCTATCTAAATCTCCCCTGGAACAGCTTGGGGCCATTTCCTCTTACCCTATTGCTTGTTACTTGGGAGGAGACACTTAGGACTTTGATATCAGCACTCAACTCAAGCAGCTGTCAGGATTTACCAGATCTGACTCTTGTTTGTCCTAAAGATTCCCTAGGCATCTGTCTTTATATCTTTATCTGGACACTTGAAGTCTGAACCTCATTATGGAGGAGACTGACACATTACAAACACCAACCAGATATCCCTCTATGGGCCTGCCTGCAAGGATGACATAACCTGTCTGGAAGTTTGGAAAGTCCTCTGGAAAGTAGCAGGGTGCGTCTGAATAATTTCTGGCTGTCATTGGAAATGAACCTTAATTCCCTGTTTTTGCAAAGACTGATTCCAAAAGTGCTTATTTTTTCAAAATAAGGGACCTAAGTCTGCTTCTCTGGTTTTAAAAAGAGTGAACCTTGCTAAGTTAGGTGCCTACCCATCTTAGCTTCCAAATGAACCAAGAGCTTAAAGGTAAAAGTTCTGAGTCACTCATCAAAGCTGGTGGGAAATTCTGGACTTCTCAGTTGCCACTATATTTTATATCTGCTCTGAGTGGCTTTCTGTCATCACACACAGATTTTGCAGATTATCTTTCTAAGGAACTTAACTTCTCTATCAAATTGGTGGTGAATGAATGTTCCTATTTGTGGTGCTGTGAATTATCCTGCTGGGCTGTATCTAATTCTGACACGCTGTGAAACCACTTAAACTACATCAGTTCATGATGAACCAAAATGAAAGCAGAATCCATTCAGGTCAACAGTGTCACATTGTTATATATCAGTGCCATATCAAAACTGAAATATAAATTCGCAGTATTAGGCATGCTCAAGATATGCAGATGGAAGCAAAAGCAAAAATCTGTGGGAGGGTAAAGGATTTCCTCCCTTTCGAAATACAACTCCAGTGCTGTGGTCAAAGTCCTTGAAAGATTGGAATTGTCATGTAGCATGCAGAAAATAACACTGACACAAGGGAGCATTGCATTTCAGTGAAGGAAAAAACACGAGTGGAATGGTACAGAATTCCAAAACACTAAAAATCAAAGTTGTTAGGTTAAAAAACATGTCAAGTTGATATAACACAAATCCTGAAACAAGGTAAAATGACGTTTGATTCAGTGAGAATATGGTGAAATAACTAGTTCACCATGTTTGCATGATAAAAGACGGTTCAGTGATGGTGATTTTTTCTTTTTTTAAATCAGGGTTTGTTGTACTTTAATTCAAAAGGCTGGTTTTTCACACTCCTTTTGACAACAGAGTCAGGCTAACTTGCTAACTCCTAGGTTAACAATGCCAGCTCTTAAGCTTGCACCCTAGTGGGCAGGTGCTGTATTTGAGATCATGATTAAGAGCTCATGTATCAACATTTCAAGCAACTCAGGAAGTGGAAACTAAAACTTTTAAAGTTATCTCTACTCCATTTTTCCTTCTAACATGCAAGCTCTCCTGAGTGGTTTTCATTTGCTCTTTTTTCAGGTCATTTAGTTTCTTATTTTAGCCATTATTCATTAAATATTAAATTTAAAGCATTTGATCAGGACGCTCAGAGCTGGCAATGAGTCAGATCTAAACATTATATCTTACTGATTTGCTCTGTCATTGTAATTTCTCTAACTGCTAAATGAATTATAGGAGATCACTGTAATGCAGAAAAGACCTTCTCAAACTTACCCATGAAAAAGTGACATAAATCAGTGGGAAAGATATTGCAACAACAAGTTTTTTTATCTCCATTCTAAATCAGTAGCATAAAATACACTTAAATTCAAATAATGTACACTGGAATAAGCTGTTTTTGACAGAGTTCAGAATTTCTAAAACACAAAATACTGTGTTCTAGATTGATTCTCTTTTTGTGTTTTTTGCACCATTTATGGATACAAGAAGAAGCTATGAAAATCTGTATCAAATGTGAAGAAAGTGTTCTGAAACCATGTCTTTAAGATGGTGAACTTCCCCTTTTAGGATCCAAACAGCTGCTGGATACTATATCTTGAGAAACTCCGTTTTCTTGCATCAGATTTTACTATAGCTACTGTCTGACTATAAGAAAGCATTTGCTGTCTTACCATCTGACTAGAAGCAACTTGAAGGTGACCTCTTGTCTCCAGCTTTCACAATGCAAGGGAGGTAGATGAGCTGCAATACGTATTTTCCGTGCAGGTTTAGGAAATAGGGAGGGGTCCCCTTGCAACCAGGATTTCTGGTAGACTGGACTGACTAGGGATGGTGAACTGGGACAAAATGATTTTGCTGCCCCAACACATGTCAGAGAGAGAAGGAGGTTTGGAGATGGACTAGACAGTGACTTAGGAACATAGACTTTTAGACATCAGGCAACTTAAACTAAACAGTAAAAAAATAATCCCATTGTGCCTCTTCTAAGAGTCAGTACCATAAGATACTCACTGAAAAATTTCTTGCAATGAATCATAGCTATATGAGCTATAAACTTTTTTGCCACTTGTATATATTTTCTAAATTATTTACATTTAGTTCTTCTCTCCATATCCTTTCTCTCTATGTCCCAGTTTGAATTATTAAGACTTCCTTGGCTCACAGTTAAATGCGACACTGACGTAGTTCAAACTGATTTTACTGGCCTTATCCAAGAGAAAATGATCAAAACTCAATGCCTGTATTTAAATTAAAGACATTAATGTATTTTAAAAATTCCATACATACAAAGAAGCATGTTACATGAGATCTGCCTGTCTTTGCGCAATGCAAGAAGTCCAAGAAGTCATTAGAATGGTTTTTTGTCTCCAGGTTTTCCACAGCGATGAGTATAACAGCACTTTTTCTCTCTCACTGTCATCCAGCTAGGCTAAAATGGTCATGGATATTCACATTAAGGGCATAGCTAAAAAATCATAGGCATACTCCAGTGTTGCTTTCCAAAGATAGATTCCTTAGCACTTTTTCCTTTGACTTTACTCTTTCCATTGATTGATCTGAATTTTAGAAAGAAATTGAAGTTGTGCATTTTAAACAGAAATAATTTTAGTAGTGTTGATCTAAGACAGGCCACTAAAGCTATTTCTATTGAAAGACAAAGCTGGTAAAACCATTAGATTCTAGATTAGCTCACTTGGTCAGAGCATGATGCTGATAACACCAATGTTGTGGGTTCGATCCCTGTACTGCCTGTTCACTTAGGAGTTGGACTGGATGTCCAACCATTGTGGGTCCTTTCCAACTCAGAATATTCTGTGAATCTCATACATTCATCCTAATTGCAGTGCAGCGAAATAACTCTGGTCCAGTCTTAGGGTATTTAATACCCTTACCTTTGGAGTCACTCAATAGGTTCGTGGTTCAGCAGATGTTTCAGAAACAGACTGTCCATCAATTAAATTTCCTGCAGCAAGCTGCAACAAATCAGTCTCTGCACTAACTAGATATTCCACTAACTAGATATTCCACCACAGTTTTAATGAATAATAAATGGTGAGACTGTTTTTTATTAATAAAACAAGAGAGGTGTACCTCTGATTATTGGTTCCAACTTATAAGCATATAGCACTATCAGAATGTAATGAAAGAAATAGGTTCGACTGCCTAATATTATTATAATTACTGTTATTCATCACCTATCAAATGAAAAATACTATCTCTGGTTTTGTCTGCAAAAGTATCTGCTGTAGATACACCTCTGCTGTGCTATTATGCAAAAACTCAGAGGAAAGACCCTCAGTGAAAATGTATGGAATGAAAGAAAAAGGCTTTCAGGTACCCCGGTATGGAACAAAACATGGAAAGCATTTTAACAGCTTGAGAGCTAAACAAATTGATCCTTAT
Organism: Edolisoma coerulescens; assembly: GCA_013397115.1. Taxonomy (NCBI): domain Eukaryota; kingdom Metazoa; phylum Chordata; class Aves; order Passeriformes; family Campephagidae; genus Edolisoma; species Edolisoma coerulescens. The sequence continues at coordinate 1,594,356 of VWZW01004608.1, forward strand.
TGCATTTCCTTGTGCAAATTACTTCTGTCTGTGCCTCTGAGTTCCTCCAGAGAAATAATACCTCTTATAGTCAGTAGACTAACAAACCCTAGGACTAACAGAGCTGGAGTTTTTTCAGACTTCTAGCTTGCTTGATTGCCTTTTTAACTGACTTACACTGAAACTTTTTTTAATATCTGCCATGCAACTATTACCTGCTCCAAGACAAAAATTTGATAGTGAATTGTGAGCAGTAGGAATTAGCAGACTACCATTGAAAGCTGTTCCTTTTCTGTCCTGTTAAGCTATCTTTATCTTAATCCACAAGTTTTACCTTCTTTTTTGATTCTCTTCCTCATCCTACTGAGGTGGAATGAGCTGTGTGCCTGGCCAATTAAACAAAAACGGTTCTTCATCTTTTCTCACAGCTGAGTTTACTGTCATGATTATTTGCTGAAGGAGTCCATTTTAAGCTGATACTGCAAGATATGAAAGGCAGACAATTTCTATGTCTCTAATCATTGCTATTAATACCACAAATCTCCAGTTCTTAGAGACAGTCATAGAACTAGAAAACACCCTGTTTCTGTGCATCCTTTCAAAACTTTTTGTATTTAAAAACCCCAAACTTTAGAAGAAACTGCTTGAAGAATAATTTCCACAAATAATTCTAGGGAATATATTTAGTATAATAAGCATGTTTGATGAGATAAGGATTGTGGAGGGAGATTTATTTTTACATAGAAATGTAACAAAAATTATTTATTAACTATGAAATATGATTATTTGATTCTTGGCTTTCCATACTAACTTGTGGTAATTTTGTGCCTCAAGCAAGCAGTAGCAAGCAGTAACTCATGTCGGAAGACACACTGGCTGAATTACTGATTTAGAGAAATAAAACTGTATATACAAGGGGGCATACTAAAGGTAAGAATGAACTCTGCTATATGCACCTTTGATTGTAAAGAGAAAGTAAATATCTACTTACTTCATGTTTTAAGATGTCTAACAATAAAGATTTTTGGCTTTTCTCAGCCTGATTCATTAAAGGGGAAAAAGCAAAAAAGGAGAAATCAAGTGAAGTGCAGCCCTTTGCTACCAGTAAGCATTTGGTTTCTTAAAAGCGGTTTCTTGTTTCTGCCTGATCAAAACTGTGTGAGCTACAGTCAAAGAGATCCAATCATTAATCATCTCTTTAAAATGGTGGATTATCAAGCTTCAAAACAGAGCATAACAAAGCAATGTAAAACAGATACAGGCAGCCAAGCTGGCATTATGAAGAACCAGTTCAATTCTATGGAATTTATTAGATCAGGCAGAATCCTTAAGCTAAGAATCGAAGCTAAAGCAAAATAGCCATATTACCATGGCTTTGATCCTAAGCTAATAAACCCTGTCAAACTTGATTTGGCACCAGAGAAAAACAGCTCAGATATCTTGGCACAATCAGTTCTGGGAAGACTCATTTGTTCAGGCAGACCGTCACATGGTCACTGCAATTTTCATCTGTCCAGTTTCGTGGTACTCTGTCAGATCTTGTAACTTCTTCAAGAACCAGATGCATTGGGGAGTGGATTGCAAACTTCTCAGCCTGCCTCCATTGGCACTAGATCAGATCCATCCCCCTGGAATACATTGGGCCCATATGGTTTGGGATGATGGGGACCAAATGGTACATATGCAAGCATCAATTTTCTTATAAGTAAAATCTTTACCAGCAAAGGCAAAACTCAAAGGCTTGAAAGCCATCTTTTAGGCACCTTTTCTTGCAAAAAATATAGTATTGAATTACTGTGCTGTTATCCTTAATAGAGGATCTAGAAATAAATATGGGTATGAAAACATCAAAACAGAAAACTGTAAAAGTTGAAGGGAGCAAAACTTTTAATACATGGTCCTACCAAGAGTGGTAGGAGAGATGCCAGTCAGATAGGCTATATCCCCTGTGTTTATTTGGAGTGTAGAAAAGCCTCTTTGCAATAACTCTGCATTTGAGCTCTAGCTAAATAAACACATGCCTGACAGGCCATCTGACTGTGGAAAGCCATTGCTGGAGCAGGGAAGAAGTGTGAGTAGGACGGAGCAGCAGAGAGCTGCTATAAGCTGCCTGCCACTCCCCATTCTTTCTCTCTGGTATTGTCAGGGGCTAGAAGGAAAGGTGGTAGAGAAAATGGAAGTTTCGTCACTTGAGACTGATTAAAAGGGGTATGGGTGGGTGTAAGGTGTTTTCATTTTTTCTGAGTGTGTTATGCCTGTGACAGTAATTGGCAAACTATTTCCTTGCCTTTATCTCAACCCACAAGCTTTTTCATCTTGTTTTCTTCCTCAGTCCTGTTGAGGAGGGGGAGTCAGAGAGCATCTGGGTTGATGTCAGGCAGCTGGCCAAGGTCAAGCCACCTCAAGCATATTCATTACTATTTTAGTAATCTCAAGAAAATAATGTAAGTGTGTTGATGTGGGGTACAGCACAAAAGACAGAGAGGAATGCTTAAGCTATAGAGTACTGCTGAGGTGAAAGAATGTATACCTTCACATTGACCATTCATTTATTTCAGAAATTAAACTATATATATCACTGCCAGAAGAGATGTGTCAGAATCTTTCCACAAAGAAATATGCATACAAAAGAAAGAAGGGGATTGAGTTCGTGCTGGATCATGCTGAGATCCGTGAATTACGTGTGATGATTCAGACATTTCTGTACTCCTTCTCCTCTTCATTGCTTAGTAAATTTGCCTTTCTGAACACAACTTCCTTACTGTAACACCACTTACTGCAACACCACCTTGGTTTCTACATATTGGCTGATTTTATGTTTAGGTAATAGATTGTCAATTCTCAACTGAAACACAACTCGGTGAGATTCTGATATACTTTAAGTAATAATAAAAGCAATGTAGGGAATGACACAGTCAATTGCAGAGCTAACTTATGCAGTTTAAATTTCCTTGGATGAAAATCATGCTTTCAGGCAGTTAGCCAACACCAGGATGGGCCATATTTTCTGCGGGGATATTTTCTTTATTTCTTTATAGTATATTTCATAGATAACATAGTAGTGTACATGAAGTTTAATTTCATAAAATAGTGTAACACTTTGCTTAAAAATTTTAAAAACTCCTGTATATTAATTTTTCATTCACTCTTAAAATATCACTACATTTTATCAGTTTGTGCATGCATGATAAAAAAATTGGTTTCAGTTTTGGTTTTTACACCCCCAGCTACAGAAATTTCCAGTTTCTCACAATATTTTCCTTCTTTCCTAGTGGGAAAAAAAAAATTATAATTTCCAGAATTCTTGAAATTCTTTTTCCTCTTCTATCTTTCTCCTTTGCTGTTTGATGTGTTCTGTCATTTAGAAAAAAAAAAACAAAAACAAACCTACAATTGCGTTTTGGACTCTATCTAAAAAATCACCATTCCCTTTTAAACATGTTCCCTTGAGATGTTGTTTACATGCCTCAGTTCCTTACAGTGTTTCAAATACAGCTTTAGAGTCAGAAGTTGCTTAGAGCTACAAGGTTTTGAAAATATAAAGTTTAATTATGTCTCAGAAAATCACTAGTGGACTAATTCTTCTTCACATCCATTGGCAGAACTCTCAGTGGAGTCTATAGGAGTTTCACCTGCAAAAGAAGCGCATTTTTCCTCTTCAGATGCAAGACAGAAATGCCATGAAATTGTTAGAGATGTTCCTGTAAAATTTATGTGACATTACACAAGACCTTAGATTTCTAGAAGTTCCTAGGAAGCTCTGTACCAAAATGGTTTAGAAGAAATGGAACCATTTTGTCTTTACCTTGCCCTAAATCTTGTAATAATGTTTGGACTGAAAGGGAATGCCTACAGTAGAAATTTAACCATGCCATGAACACTCTTTGGCCCATAAGGTCAGAATAAATGGTGTATCATCAAGCACGTTTTTCCCCTTAAAAGAGGATGGCCAGACCCAAACTGAGAATGGTCCCTGACATATGAAGTTACCTTGACAATGCAGCAATTCTCTGGGAGACTGTTTGGCACAGACCATGCCAGGGACTAAAACTGTGCTAAAATTTAAACAGTGTCCACAATCACAGGCTGTTACAAGCTCACATTCTGAACCATTTTATTTACTTGTATAGACATTACCTGTGAAACAGCGTAAGTCATCCAGTTTCATCTCTCTCAGCCACAGAAAACTTTGTCATTGATACTTATATAAGAAGGACTCATATATCTTCCAAAAAGGTTCCTCCACTCTCCAAAATACTGCAAGACACAGAAGTACGCCTCAGATACCTCACATTTTTTTTTAATTTCTGAAGAGAACATGTATGATTCATGTCACTAAAGAAGTAATTTCAACCAGGTTGTGAGTGTAAGACCATAAAAGTGTTGGTTCCTTTCCATTGGACATATGGAGGTAGATCCTATGACAGCAAGCACAGATGTCTCTCTGGCAGACGTCTGAAGCTTCATTAGATAAATGTCATACTGAACCCTTATTGTCATGAACCTAACATTTGTCTCTTCTTTAATGGAGCTCACCTCTCTTACATCATATAGTCTCTGCTGTACAGTTTAAAAGCATTAACTTAAATTCCAATGTAACATTCTGAAAGCTGAAGTTCCACAATAAAACATTTCACTGTCAAAATTATAAATTTCAAGATTTTGTCTAATATGACTGTTGTTACCATATCAGTTTTTATTCGAACTGAGATTCTATTTGGATAAACAAAATGAGATCTCTGAAGACAAAAATTGGTAAACTATTTCCTTTATTCATTAGACACTAGTTAATAGAATTCTTGGGAAACTCAAGAAAGTCCTTAAATGTTCAGCTATTTCACTCAATAATATTCTACTCAAAATACACTTTCTAAACCTCAGCTTGCCTTCCTGAAACTCAGCACATTATTAAAACTACAAAGGGTAGTTTATTTGCAGGAACCAAGATTTCTCTTTTGTACTTATGCAGCCTGTGGTGCAGGCTACAGTGTGACAGGCTGTGCCCCTGCAGCTCATGGAGGTCCATGGTGGAGCAGGGATCCACCTGCAGTCCCTGGAGGACCCTATGGCAGAGCAGGTGGTTGCACCCGAAGGAGGCTGTGACCCTGTGGGAAAGCCATGCATGGAGCACTCTTTTCTTGAGGGATGGCACCCTGTAGAAAGAGCACAAGTAAGGCATCCATGCTGGAGCAGTTTGTGGAACTGCAGCCTGTGAGATGAACTCATGTTGGACAAGTTTGTGGAGCATTGTCTCCTGTGGGAGGAACACCACACTGGAGCAGAGGAAGAGAGTGAGGAATACTCCCCCTGAGTAAGAAGGAGTAGCGAGACAACACATGATAAACTGACTGTAGCCTCCGTTTCCCATCCTTCTGCATCACTTGGGGGAAGAAGGTAGAGAAAGTTGGGAGTGAAGTTGAATCTGGGAAAAACAGACGGGTGGGGGTAAGGTGTTATGAGATTTGGCTTTATTTCTTGTTATCCTACTCTGACTTGATTGTCAATGAACTAAATTAATTTTTCCCCAAGTCAAGGCTGTTCTGCCTGTGATGGTAATTGTTGAGTGATCCCTCCCTGTCCTTATCTTGACCCACAAGCCGTTTGTCTTAATTTTCTCTCTCTGTCCAGTTGAGAAGGGGGAGTGACAGAGAGGCTTTGGTGAGCACCTGACTGGGTAACCAGCCATGGTGAACCCACCACACAAGGATATATTGTCATGCAATTGTTTTGCTGTAATAATTTTTTTAACATAAAAATTCATTATATTTAATCAAATACAAAATAGCATAAGAACTAAGGTATGCAACTTGTCTACTCATAGGAATTTTTTTTAAGATACTAGCATTTTCAAGGAGAATGTGCGATATTTTTTCCTACTTAAATTATACTTTTTTTTCTGTAATTCTCTTTTTCAGAATTAGAAACTTCTTGAAAGAAAATGGTCTGCGTTTGAGTGTTCTATGAGAAAAGGAGAAATACTAACTCCGAATCTTTGACTACATCTGTTCTGCTCTCTCTGTACAGTCAGTTTAGTAAAGCACTTCAGATGCAAGCTAAAATGAACAGGCCTTAACTGGATAATGAGGACCCTTACCAATCTTACAGCACTGACTCCAGTACTAGGGCTTATATAGAAGCAATATATTTCTTTTTCAATTTTCAAAAGGAGCTCTTTGTTCTTGAAACTATAAACTACCTGAAGAATAAACTAAACTTTGCTAAGTATCTAGAAGGAATCCCTTTAAATGTAAATGTGCTGCCCAAAAATATCATGGGCATTTTGTATCTTGCATCTGATTTTCTAGTATTTGATATTGTCCACTGAGGTAAACAGAAAATAGATTACATGCAACATTTCTGGCGAAAAAAAAAAAGAAGACAAGGAAGATAAGGCAAAATTTATTGTGTTCATAAAAGTTAAGGCATGAGCCTGTTTTGAAGAGTTTTTCCATGAAGAAACTTTATTGATAATATTGCACTGAGTATGATACAGCCCCTCTACATTCTTTCTTTTTGGGATTATCAGTCACTCTCAATATGAATATCAGTTGTATGGCTTCACAAGAAATTAGTTGGATTTTCAAACCAGAAACTATATGCTGTTCAATCTAAGTAATTTTTTTCCTGCCGAAATGAAGCACTAGCTTTTATAGGAGCTTTCCAGATCTCTTTCTCAAAGAAATATTGTTTTGTACTCCACTTATATTAAGACATTATATTACATATATCTAATTGTCTCAATAATTCTGCCACATAAAGCATTTATCAACTACAGAATTTGAACCTGTATGCAGCACATTTCCCAGAATTATGTTGTTCTCTGGTCCACTTTGTGGTTTCTAGAAATATTTTTTTCTTATGAAGGAGTAAAGCACAGTCTACAGTAGAATTAAAAAAAAATAATTGTGAAAGTAGAATTTTTTTTAAAAAAAAGATGAATTACAATACAGTAACTCTCTAATAATGGCCTGACAGTACCAAATATGATGGCAAACTAATGACAGCAGTGACATTTGTAGGCATATATATAAAATTATGTCACACAAACTTTTTTTTCAGACAAGACATTTTATATCTCTCTGGTAGGATTTTTTCAATTTGGAGAACAAGTATGAAACATAAAAAAATTTTCTCTTATGCTTGACATTTTAACCCACTCAACCTTCATAGTACCTTGTATTTCTTCTGCTCCTATTTAGTTTTCCAGTTTTACTATGGCAGCTTTTAAATCATCCCTTTGCAAGAAGCGTCTGAGTTTCAATATATGTCCCATGAGTATCTTGGGGTATGCAAGGTGCCTTTCACTTGGCAGTCAGATGAACAGAATGTCCAGTTTCTCCTTCTTCAGATTTCACCTACACTGGAAAAATTATCATAAATAATCCAAAGATTATGTTTATTTGTGTATACACACAATGTGAAATAAGGAGAACTTGAACATGTCGATATTAAGAATCCCACCATGAAAATGTTCTCCCCATGCTCTTTGTGTAGTCTCCTGGTTACTGAGGGTTCAGCAACCTAAAATGAGAAGATGCCTGTCTCTTCCCACTGGCAATGGAGGGAGTTTATGGCAACTTCTTTCTCATCATGGGCACAGTAGGTCTTAACCTAAGTGACACTAAACTAGATGAGCATGTACAGGACATTCTCCTCTGTCTGACCCTGCTCTTCCCTCAACAGTGGTCTCTTGTCTGAGGTAGTAAGTCCTCTACAAGTGGAACTATGCATAAAAGAACAGGACCTTGAGAGGCTTCTAGGCATTTTTGCATTGTAAAATATTACCCAAAGAGTTAGAAGTTTCTATGGAAGAAACCATGATTCAAGAAAGAATTATCAATGAACCTAGGTGCAGAAAGTCAATTGAGATGATGTTTGATTACTAGCAGTTTCTGTGAAGTTCATTCTAAAATAATCTAATGTTTTAATTTTCATACTGAAAATTTTATGGTCTCTCATAACAGCTACAGCAACTATAATCATTATACTATTGCTAATTGTAATTTAAATCCTAAGTCTTCAGGCAATTTATTCTGGGCTTATTTCTGATATCCTATCAATGGCAAATGAACATCCTTAAACCTTTACATTCCAATCACACACTGTTTGTATCAACTTAAATCTCATTTTGTGAAGTCTTTCAAATATCAGAAGCATCCCTCAGAAATGTGTTTAAATTCTCTCATTTACATTCAAATTATGCTTTCCTTTCACTTTTAAATTCTTCCCTTTCAATTGTAAAGTTTATATAACCCATGTCACTTGGCAAGAGAGAAAAAAATAAGACTGATATGTATTAAGAGGAAATAGGTGATGATGTAGATTTGAAAAGTGTTGCTACTATGCATGAAATTTACATTTACAATTGAGTTTTTCTGAGGAATTGGTTTTGATAAGTTGTGGGTTTGGATTTTGGCTTTTCATTTAGAAATATAATACATTTTTATTCATGCAGAGATTTGTTTATTCTGTTAGAAAGAAGTGAATTAATTCTCTCTGGATATGTGTAGGATTGCCTCTTATGTTATAGAGTTCCTTTTAAAGTTTGGATTACGATTCTACCTAGACAAGATCTGAAAATTGTTCCAGCTTTATTGACATACAGGAAAAGAAATAAAAAGTTGAACGTAATCATTCAAAACATAGATGGCATCTCAGTAGTACAAGTATTGCAGTACTGGCAAACAAAAGTTAAGAGAAGGTTTGTTGTAAAAATTACCCATAGAATAAACTGATATTTTCTCAGGAATAATGCCAATATTGTAAATGCTACTAGGAAGAAAATGATAAAAATAATTATTTTTGTGATCCAGTATTAGAAAAGTCCTCTGGAAAAATTAGCTGATTCTGATCTTTTGGGTCATTAATCCCCTATAATATGAAGAGTTCCACTATGGCGAAAGTAGAGGTAAGGACAGGATTGGTGTGAATGCCTGTTTTGAGGAATGAGGCTTACAGATCATCTGTTTGTATACACACAACAGCTGTCATCTCCAAATCTGTGCAGCAACAAACCCAGGGAATATATAATTTCTTCTTTCTCCAGACTGAGGCACTGACTTCAACTGGAGCAAAATCCATACCCATGTATGACAGTCAGAAAGGGCTCTAAGAATTTGCCAGTCTTGCTGCTTGAGTGGGCTCTTTGACGCACACTCAGCCATGCTATAAATCACACAGCTGAGACCACCTGGAGATTAAACCTTTTTTCTGCCACAATAAAAGGTATTAGAAGATGCCTCTAATGGGACACTATAATTTCATCTGCTCCCTTAGAGCAGAATTGGCTTACATGTGAAATACAATATTCATAATTTCTTAGGCAATACAGCTTGCAAGTGTAGCACAATATATTTATAGCCTGAATTCAGAAATATTATTAGCTCAGAGATTATTTGTAAATATGCACACACAAAATTCACTAATTTAGTTTCATTCTACTTTCCCCTGAAATGGGCCTGTTTCTTATATTTCTTTCATCTGTAATTTTCTTTAGATTCGCTATTTGTAATTCTATATTTCAAAGCTTCAATTTAGAGTTTTACTATGTCTCCATTATTAATTTAATACTGAGTTAATTATAAAGATAATGTAAAAAGGCTCTTTAATTTCCAAGGAGGATTTTCTACTTATTAACTATATATGAAATGAGACTGATGAAATGTAGATTATTTAAAAAAATACTGTGAGCTATGCAGCTCACAGTAAAGTGGAATGTGGAAACACAAGCTTAATTAAACTTGAAGAAAACCTCTAAAATTAACTGGAATTAGTAGTGAATCTCATTGTAATGGAACTGCTTGCCTGTCACCTGAGTGAATGTACACATCTATTGTAAATGTGATCGATTTGATTTGATGAATGAATTTGATTGATGAAATTTTGTGAGACATCTGAGAAGCTGACAGAGTTGCTTGGAAAACAAGAGCTTCCTTCAACAGTTTACATTACTAAGTATGAACAGCAGTTATCTGTCTCAAACTGCATTACTCCTGAAGAGTTTTCTACATGTAATTCTGTGGGTGAATCTTAGTGATTTACTAATGTCGTATGTGTTTTTGTAGTGGGTTGATGCTGGTTGGACGCCAGGCACTCACCAAAGCCTTGCTATCACTTTGTTCCACAGCTGGACAGGGGAACAAAGGGTTCATGAGTTAAGGACCATGAGAGATCACTCACCAAATACTGTCACAGGTAAAACACGCTAGAATTAGATGCATTTTAATTGAACTTATTATGAACAAAATCAAAGCATGACAATGAGAAGTAAAATAAACCTTAACAAAACCTTCCTCCCACCTCTCCCTCCTTCCCAGCTCTACCTCCTCCCCCAGCAGGGCAGGGAAACAAGGAGTGGGGGTTATGATCAGTTCATCACATGTTGTTTCTCCCTCTGTTCAGGGAGAGGAGTTGTTTCTCTGCTCCACTTTGGGGTCCCATGAGAGACAGCTCTCCATGAACTTCTCCAACATGAGTCCATACCACAGGCAACAATTCTCCATGAACTGCTCCAATATGGATCCCTTTGCATGCAGTGCAGTCCTTCAGGCACAGCCTGCTCCAACATGGGTCCCTGTGGGGTCTCAAATTCTGCCAGGAAACCTGCTCCATCAGCATGAGCTCCTCTACCTGCCACGACTCTGTTCCAGCACGGGCCTCCCATAGCATCAAAGCCTCCTCTCAGGCATCTGCTTGCTCCAGCATGGTCCCCTCCACGAGCTGTGGATGGATCTCTGCATCCCCATGCTGTGGGCTGCAGGGGCACAGCTGCCTCACCATGCTCTGCACCATGGTCTGCAGAGAAATCTCAGCTCCAGCACCTAGAGCAGCTCCTCCCCCTCCTTCTCCACTGACCTTGGTGTCTACATAGTTGTTCCTCTCAAATATTCTCCCCCCACTTTTCTCTGGCCACCATTACATCTGCAAAATATCTTTATTTTTCCTTCTTAAATATGTTGTCATGGAGGTGTTAACACTATTTCTAATTGACCCAGGTTTGATCAGTATCACATCTGTCTTTGGAGCTGCCAGGAATTGGCTCTGACAGGCATGGAGGAAGCAGCTTCTCACAGAAGCCATCCCTGTAGGCCCACCACTCCCAAAGCCTCGCCATGAAAACCCAATACAGTTTTCAAGCCTCTGATAATTAAATCCCAGAAGTTAAACTTAGTAGGGTTCTAGAAAGTGTGCGCTCACGGAAATTTGTTTTCCAAGAGATTTAGTACCTAAAGTGTATATTTGGAAACAGTGGCTGCTAGCAATTGCAGTCAATAATTCACAATTCAATAATAAATACACACACACACATAGACACACGTCTCCCTAATGAGTTATTAATGACAGAAGTATCATGCCTGCTGCCTATGTATAGTTTGAGAGTTTATTTGATGTTCCATTTTTGAAGAAACATCTAATTTTGGATTCAAAATGTTGTTCACTGTGGCCCAGGATTTCAGCTCATCATCAGTGTTGTGTTTTTTTAACTATGAAGAACAACATATTGTTCAGTTCCCAGTTGTACGTATTTGAGATTAGCAGAGGACAAAAATTAATTCTGTCATTTTCATAGAATCTCATTTCAGTTTGGGTAGAATGCAGTTGTAAGACTCTTGAAATATGTTTGTTTCATGCTAAGAACAAATCTTGTTTCCTCTCTTCTCTTGCTCCTAAAGCAATTAAATGCAGATTTGAAAAGATAGAATTATATATATCTATAGGAGTGAACCAAGCAGAGTGAAATCTTGAAAACAGAATTCTGATACTTAGTCTGCTACAGAGAACATTATTTGTACAAGGAGGCCTATTAAATTCAGAAGGATGACTTGTGATATATAGACCTATTCATCACACTGTATCATCTTTACAATAAAATGGAAAGAAGTTTTCTGTGTAGCTGCTAATTGTCACAGAACTGGCATTTCATGTTTTGCTATCAGAACCAGCTCAACAAAAACACTGTATATTTTACATGGTTCAGAAATATACTTTGTTTTCCTTTTCTCCACTCCCTCTCTTAATTCATAAGCATTGCTACTTTTGCTTGCTTTCAAAGTTCATTGTCATTCAGCAACAAGCAAAATCTTAAAAGCTGACATCCAGCAACTTAAATTTAAAAAAAAAAATAATTATTTTTTGGTGACATTTTACTTTGTCTCAATAAATTGCCAAGATTTCAAATACTGTTCAAGTTCTTGTCTCTGAAACAAAATTTCCAAATAATTTTCATGTTATTGTTTTGAAATCTAAGACTTTTATTTATTTAGGCTAGAAATCACTATTCTTTTCTAACAGAACCACACTTCACAAAGTAAACAGTGACTTCTATACAGTGGTGATACCTTTCTGAACCCTGTTTTGATTTGATAAAAACATAATGCAAATTCTTAGTTGCTATAAGGAAAAGAGTTTTATCATTAGAAATTATCTAAGTAGTGTAGTACAAGTTATCACCATAGTCATCTGTTGTACAAGTTATCACAATAGTCATTCTTATCTGTTGTGAGAAAGTAGGTTTATTATTAAGAATACTCTAAGTGGTGTAGTACAAGTTAGTTATCATGGTTATAACCCCAATTAAATTTATGGCAGGACTGAGTCAATTAAAAATCTATTTTTACTGTAGGTTTGCACTGTTGCGATGCAGAATTTGGTAACATTAACCATTGCCCTAGAGTGATTTAGGAAATTTGCAAACTCTGCTATATTATAGCAGATGCAGAAATGACTGTTGTACTTTTTTTCTTACCTACAAAACTTTTTAACACTTGCATTTTCAAGGACATTCTTCAGTTCTCAACTGTACTTATATATTTTTTTTTAATTCCAAAATTTCAGACAAAATAAAGAAAGGTAAGGAAAAGGGGAAAAAGCCCACTAAAAACAAAACAATAACATAAATGCTCTAAAGGATACCGCATTCATGTTATTAAAAAATGGGAAATTTTAGAACACTTTTTTTTCCTTTTTCATAGAGCTGTGAATAATGAAATTTATTAGTGAAGTAACCCTCATTGCCAAGAGTTTCCCAATGTTCTTCACAAGAAGTAGCTGTACAGTGGAGGTCATACAGTAAAAATACAAGCAGCTTGCAGTGTTTGCTGACACAAAGAGATCTGAGAAAATCTCTCTGTGCAATTCATATCTATTTGGGTTCTCGCCATCCCAAACAAGGGGAAATCTCCCATTTTATGCACACCTTTATAAAACACAAGCAGTGAAGCTCTACAACTTGCTTAAAACCTAATATTTTACAATTCATTTCTCTTTGGACACCCTGCTAATGGATGCTGTGGAAGTGAAAATTAGGTACAGACAATGGAGGGTAAAATTTAGTTCAAAAGATAATGTTTTCATTTATGCTGCAAACTTAACTTATGCTTCCATCACAACCCATAGAGACTAGTGAAGCCAAGAGGGTGATTCAGATTCAAAATAGTTGTCCATGGAATTATTCCATTTGTTAAGCATGTGTATTTACTTCCATCTGAGATTCTTTGAAATATCTTCCCTGATCTCCAGCTTCTTATGTGGGAAAGAGTGATTGTTCTGTGGGTCATGGGTCATATCTTCTAGTTCTGTGGGCATGTCTCAGGTACCCTAAGGTTTCTCCAGTGACACCAGATTCTTTTAGGCACCTGGATCCTCCGTTGGCTGTGGTAAGAAAGATAGGTAGCTGCAATGCATGGAAAGACACTAAAATTTAGTTATTTAAACTAAATTTACTTAACCTTCTATCCTAGGGGCCGCAGAAAGTAAGCAAATCCAAAGTGTCTACTTAGGCAGACAGAAGAGTCAGGCTTACTACCTGGCAGAATCATAGAGCTAATACTCATGGAAGTTATTTCTGGGTACATAAAGGAAACAAAAAAAACCCAAACAGGTTACTGGGTCTAGTCAGCATCAATTTCTTATGGGCAAATTGTGTTTTCCTTTCTGAATGAATGACCAGTTCTGTGGCTGAAGCGAGTACAGTGAACTGCATTTACCTTGATTATACCAAAGTTATATAATTATGTCCATTATATCAGGGTCTTCCATGCAGTCCTGGTAGCCAAACTGAAGATATGAAGATTAGATCGGTGAAGTATAATCTGGGTGAAAAATTTGGACAATCAAACCCAAAGGGTAGTGGTCAATGAGTCAAAGGGATCAATTATAAGGCATGTTTCTCTGGAACCGATTTAAAAGGATGATACTTTAACAACTTTTACAGTGACCTTGATGACAATTCACCCTATCAGGTTCTTGTATTATTTCAAATTGGGGATATGCTGGATATTGGTTGATATGCTGGAGAGCTGGCCTGTTCTTGCTGATGAAAGAATAAACAAGCGGAAAAAATGAACTCATAAGAATCTGATAATGATCAGTAAACACAAAGCAGTCTTCTACTTGGCATGCAGAAAGTCCATCATCAGTCCAGGATGGGAACAGAGTGTCTGGGTAGTATGTCTTTAGGAACTGACCTGGGATCAAGATATGTTTACAACAATGAAGACCAAATCCCTACTGGGCTGTATTAGCAAGGATGTAGTTAGCAGATTGAGGGTGTAGTTAGCAGATTGAAGCAAATGGTTATTCTTCTCCATCCAGTGATTTTGAGTTCAGTATGTGTATCTGGAGTACTGTGTCTGGTTTTGGACCCCTGGTAAAAGAGATACATCAACAAACAGAATCTAGTGGAGAACCACCAAGATGGTTGGAAAGGCTGAAGAACATGGCATATCAGGAAAGGCTGTTGAAACAGCTTAGCATGGAGAAAACAAGGACAGGGAGTAATATAATTGCAGTCTTTCATCACTTAAAAGGGAGTTATAGTAAAGACAGAACCTGATTTTTCTCTTGGATGGGTACAATGAAAGATCAAGGGCTAGTAGCCACAATCACAAGGACGAAAAATTCTCCTTGGATATATCAATGTGAAACAGGTCAAGGTATGGAAAAGGCTGCACAAAGAGGTGGAGGAATCTCTCTCCCTAGTGATTTCCAAAATTCAACTTCTCAAGACCCTGGGCTGCCCTCTTTTGAGCAAGAGGTTGAATTGACCTGAGCCATCTGCCCTCCTGTGGTTTCACCCTTACAGTAAAAATGAAAATAACCAAGGAACCTTTTCACCAAATGCACATACCAAAAATATTTTCTGCTATTCTTCTCCCTCTCCCTTAGGATATATTTTTACGTATTTCAAAGCTGATTCTCCTAACCTGCTGTCCAACGATGAGTCAATCTTCTGCATTCACAAATCTTGGTTAGGCAGAAACTGCCGGTTTGCAGTATACCCTCCTCCAGTCCAGTTATCTCCCTCAAGTTACAGAATTGCCACTGAAGAGCCAGGAGAAAACCAGAAGAGTACCTTTAATCAAAAAGATAACTTTCTCAAAAGCAAAATGTGCAAATTGATTTCTGAATCTCCTCAAAACATTTTACTGTGGAAAAGAAAGACAATGATGTTTTATATTTTTTTAAACTTCTAAAAATTTTAAGACAATAGATTTATTTTCTTTTGCCTTTTTATTTCCTTATTATTTTATTTTCTTTGGTTTTGGAGTGAAGAAAGTGAGTTGATAGAAGAGTACATGCAAATGAATAGTGAGACTTATCTGTAATACCACAAAGCTAACACTTCTGCTTCTGAGGGTTTTCAAGACAACTATTTCACCTTGTGTGATTTTATTGGTATTCAGCCCACATTGGAAGAAAGCAGAAAGGGCCATGTTACAATTTCCATTGTGCTTGTTTGTGAATTGAAGCGTAAGCTGACATCTTGTAGTAGAATCGAAGAATGCAAGTAGCACAGTTCATAAACCTGCTTTCCTCAGGTTTCACCAATTTAAAATATACTTGCAATATTAAATTCCACTCTAGTTTTGACTCCAAGAAGAGGATAAGTTACTAATTATATTTGGTGTTTTAAATATTACATCAATATTAGAGAGAGAGTAAATGATTTTGCAGACATAGCACTGGATGAAGAAAAGCATAAACATATGCACACAATGTGTTAGAAATAACATGCATTAGACAGTCATAGGGAAAATAAAAGAACATAAGCAAATCCAGCATGGCTAGTTAATATGGTTGTACTCTTCACCTTGGATGTAGAAGGCTGAAGTTTAAGTACTGCTTCTTTCAGGTTTAGATTGAGGATTTGAACTTGAATGTTCCTGGATAATTTTCTTAACCACCTCATCACTTTTGAATACTTCCAACCCATATATATATTTGTAATATATACAAAATAATTTTTGTATTTTATTGTAATAAATCTGACTTTCCACCAATTAAATGTCCTAAGTGCTTGCAATTATGCTGTTCTGCATCTACTTTACAACCAGAGTCCCAAAGGCACTAAATCATTTAGGTAAATCAGGTACTTCCAGATTTCCACTTTTGACAATACCTTCACCTATTCTTCTTTCTAAGGATATGTCATTCAAACCCTCTCTGGTTATTCAAGTAACCCACTGGTTACCGCATTCCACTGAAGTTGTGAGTCACTCGTTTTCATGTCCATCCTAGAGCCACTTTCATGTGTATCTGACTTCTATCTAATTTAAAGGAGGACTTTGAAATGCAGTCTTTTATACTAAGTGTGCCCTAACCATCACTTCATAGGTTTTTCTGGAACAGTTTGTTCTAAGTGTTTCCAGGTGATGTTACTCCATATTACATAACCTAAATGTTCACCTGGGCAGACAAATACTGCAATTCAGTAGTGATTATGCAACCATGTGAAATGATAAAAGTCCATACTCCAAATCAATATTTAAATAATTGTACATGGTGGCCCAGGTTCAGCACAAGAGAATGAGAAATGCTGCAGTTGTGTAGGAGACTGAAGGGCTACAGAGACCTACTTCCTGATCAAATTCAGTACAATAAATGTTTGTGCAAGGGTCACCCATATTTCAGACACTCCCAAACCCCTTGGGTTTCAGGGAATCTGAGAAATCACTGTTTCCTGCTTTCTGTTCACTGTGAGCACAGTCACTGGGCTTTAGAATAGAGTTCATATCTATCAAAACTGAGTGGAGTCAAATCTGATCTAGGTCTGATAGGCCAATTCTTCCCTTTACTAGCAATTTCCTGCTGGTTGTGCTAAATACCTCCATACATAAATAGAAGCATTTGTTATTACAAAAAACTACCCACCTTCTACAAAAAGAATTGTCAACAGGATATCAATTGGAATGCAAAACCTTAGGTAAACAACCTCTTGAAATAATAGCAATAATCATCATAATAGTATATTAGTATTCAAAGTACTCAGCTCTTGATTTTCTTGTGAGAAACCACTTTTGTTCTGTTAATGAAAACTGACATTTAAGTAAGGTATAAGAATACTATTCTCTTTTACAAATAAGTACAGTAACAATATGAACAGTGAAGTTTTTAACCACCTGCATTACTAAAAACAGAACCAGACACATCAGACCAGTTGGGAACCTGAGAAAAAGGGGCAGTGATGCTCAGATGTGTGATCTAGGTTCAGTGTAATGGGTCTATCTTATACAAATTGACAGAAAGTTTAATAAGTGATACAGCAAAGCTAGAACCCGAAGAAGGAGAAGGAACTTGTTTCTCATAATAAAAACTTTGCAAGCAGCCAAAGTAAATCTCACTTTCCATGAAGGTGTTGCCTATGAGATACAGCACGAAGAGAGACTTGCATGCAATTTTTGCAGAGAGGAAAATATTTGTGCTCTTCCCCTTTGTACTGTCTACAGGTGTTTTCCTTTAAGAACTGGACCAGCTGTTGGCTTAAATTGTGCTTATGCAACAAAAAAAGAGAATTATCACTATGAAAAAAATACATGCATAAAGAAAAAAAAATTAGAAAACCCCAGTCAATACTCTACCAAGTCTCAATGCTTTTTGTATTATAAGAGAACAAATGAATGTCAAATAATTTATGCTTTCTGAAATGGTCAAAGACAGCCTGATATTTCCAAGCTTTGGTGTGGCTTAATTGTAAGCAAATTTATTTGTGTTTGTTCTACTGTACATAATATTTTGCTGTGACTAGCAATGTCTAGGTTCCCTCTGAGTGGCACATATATAATATGGAAGCACTGTTGAATAAAGAAGTAGCTGGTCACCTCATCTATACAGTCAGCACACACTTAAGCCCAGACCACCTACCTCTGCATTTTGGATCACATTCTAGTTCTAAATCAGAATAAACTGAAGGATTTTGTAAAGACAGTCAGACCAACTCAGACCCAAAGAGGACTTGTTCATACCCAGGGCTCTATCCTTCCTGGAAGTACTAATGAAACCAACTCAATTATGGGGAAATAGCCACTGGTAGCATTAAGAATCTAATCAGTAGCAACAATTAAACCAAATTTACTTGTCAGACAGGACTATACAAAGGTGAAAGAAGCTATTGAAATGAAGAAAGGAAACAAGCAGTAAATGCCTAGGTATTGCAAGGTTACCTGATAAATGAAAATACTAGTCTCAACTGTGTTGTTCAGTACAACAAAAAAAAATTGCATTCATTCTTATGAGTTTGGAAACTAGAAGTTGTGCTGTCATCAGAATTTTTCAGTTTTTTTCTGCAAACATGTCTCTTAACCTGATAAAATGTCATATTGCAATAGTCATGACATTGCATGCTTAAGGAAAGTAGCCAGTGGAAACATCAGCTCCATTTATACTGGTAAATAGCATGGGATCAGATTACCACTAGCTTAGAAGTCAAGTGGCATAACCTGGCTGCATCTCGTTCACACAACACTCAATCACGTGATTTCACCTCACTTTCAGGTGGCTCTTACACATTAATATCATTTTGCTTATATTTTTATGTCTGAGTGTGGAAATAGTATTGAAGGTTTACATAGAACAGACAAACAAACCACTATAAACTTATCCATGCTGTCCATTGTGAATGATCTTTGTCATGTGGTATTCCCAAACTCATGTTTGGGAATCTTCTTGGTAAGTAAATGCCAGTAAACCCAACACAGTAAAAATTTAGGTAGTATGAATTACCAGTATCCCAAAGCTGAAGCATGCTCCTTTTTTAGTGATATAGATTGGGTCATTGAAACCATAACTTTAATATTGTCTGTCAATGGAATTAAACATAATGAAATTGCCAGAATCCAATTTCCATCACATCCACATTTTTAAAATGTAATCTGTAATGTTGCCCTATATTTGCAGACAAGTCCTTCAGTCTTTAAATTAAAGAGTTAGATTCAATAGCATGGGTAGTTGCTGAACAAGAGTTCTGGGACTCATGCGTGGCTATCCTGCGTTACCTTCTATTGCTTTTTAAAAGATAGAGAAGAAAAAATTACCTTGATGGTTGCCTATTCTTGTTTTGCAATTAGTCTTACCTTGGTGTTGTGAGTTAACTCCAGCTGGCTAAGTTAAGTCCCCACTGAGTCACTCGTGCACCCCCACCCTCCACTCCCCTTTCAAATGGGGAAGAGTATTAAGAGAGCAAAAGGCAAGAAAACTCATGGGTCAAGATAAGGATAGTTTAGTAAGTGGGGAAGGGGCGGGGTGGTGGAGGAAGAAATCCCCCCACAAGGGATGCAAAAAAATTCAGTCACCACAACCAGACCAAGGCCCATCCAGTCCCCAAATACACACACACACACATATTTGATTTCTGAACATGATGTTGCATGGCATAGGGTATCTCTGGTCAGTTTTGGTCAGCTGTCCCAGCTGTGTCTACTCCAAACTTCTTACTCACTCCCAACCTTATTGCTGAGGGGAGAAGCAGACAGCCTGGACACTGGGCAAGGACTGCTCAGCAGCAGGGAAAACATTGGTGCATTTTGGTCACCAGTCTAAACAGCACCATATGGATTGATGTGAAGAAAATGAACTGCATCTCAGTCAAACCCAGTACATTTGGTGTGGATACCCTTCAGTTTGCTTTTTTTCTCCCCTTTCATTTACTCCCATCTTAGTCATTGTCCTGGCACTGCAGCATTCTATAGCAATGACTAATTTAAAGTGGAACTTTTCATCTTTTCACATAATCTGTTCCTCATATCTCTGTATTCATTATTCTATATTGATTTAATTTATGATAGATTTGAATGTAAAACTTGAGCAAGCATCAAAATTTTTATAGACTGCTTACATCAATGTGGGTCAAACAAGTGAATAGTTAGATAAGGCTGAACACATTCAAAAGGATCAATAAGCTTCCTCTACCTAGAGAAATTACAGTCTTACAAAAAGGAACTTATTGCTCAAAAATATAATGAAATTATTTAGGCAACAAATTTCTTAGAACTCAGCTACTTGATTCCTTCTGTCAGCTCTACTTACCTTCTGGAAATAAAACCCCTTACAAATTCATAGTTTGTAAAGGAAATTGGTTTTCTTCTTTGTCTTTTGTCTGACTAACTACTGAAACTAAAAATGACATAACTGACATCATGTAGCAAACCAGTTTCTGAGCAGGTGGCTTGGAAATTGTACTAACACTATTCTTATTAACACTGAATGTAATACTTTAAATACTGTTAATATTTGCACTGTAATTTGCAAAACATTCCATTTTTCCCCTCCGCAAAATAACTGTTCACCTTCAGGAACGTGAGATCTTTGTTAGAAAAATCATAAAATGCTAAAGTGTTAGTTCAATGTATGCTACTGTCTTTTTTTCTAAACAAGGATTAAAATATAACATAATTGTTTAAATGGTTCCTGACTGTTTTCTAAGCAAGAATTGAAACATAGCTAATATTTTTAGACAATTAACTGTTCTGTAACTATTATTTTCTCTCAGTGCTATAAGTTAGGTAATTAATGTTCAATGTTTTGAAATAGTATTATTACCTTAATATTAGAAATTAAATATCTCAGTAGATATACTCATTATTCTCTTAGATGCTGCAGCTGGGAATTCCTATTTTTTCCCTACTGCAAGCTCCAGTTCCACAGCTTTGTCTATAAAGGAAACCACTCAATCCATGCATAACTTCGTTTAAATCTGAGAACTCCATAAATATACAGGATTCTTGTTTAAGAAATGAAATTACAAAATCAGAATGACAGTTCTTGCTGAGCCATGTTCCATTTAGGATCTTGTCCTAGATCGCCATGATGGAATTAGTATTTTGCATTTCAGACTGAAGAAAAATTATAGATATCATTATAGTGAAGGGCAAAAGAATGTTAAAAATTATTAATTTTCATATTCAATATCTCCTCTCAGATAGCAGGCTGGAGGTAATTATTTCTTCCTTTCTGTAAGTTTTGGGGGTTTTGCCTTAAATGCCTATTATGTCATGTAAATTTCCCTTTTCCTAAGAAAAGCTGCCTATTGAATTCAGAACTTCAGCTATTGTTCCATTCTTCAAAAAAAAGCTTTGTGACTCAGCAGTATTATCTAACCATAGGCTTATTGCTCAATTATCTCTGTTGTTAAATCAAGGAACAGAAGTTTTTTAATTACTTGCAATATTTTTTTTGAGATATGTTAGTGTGACTTTAGGGAAAAGTACAGGACAAAAGTACAGGGCAAACTTTATGGTCTTTATAATTCAGTAAAATTGCCTTTTATCGTAATAAAATGGACTTAATTGAACCCTTTAATGGTACAACGTGTTCTGCATAGGTCGATGGAAATTTAAGCAGTGATGCTGTTGGTAGGTTGATATAGAATAGTGGACATTTAGGTCCAAATCTTCAAATTTTCTGTCAATACTGTGTCTCTGCAAAGCCTTACAGATTGCTTATAATTCTTACTTTTATTAGAAATTAAGTAAGCTTTGCTTCTACTTGCAAAATTTCAAGGGTACCTTTAAAGTGTGTTCTCTGAGGAGAATGCCAGCAGTATCCAAGAACACTTCCTCAAGGTGCTGAAAGTTTTAAAGGCTGATGGGATGGATTCATATCAGGCTGCAGATATCAAATGCAAGATCATGAGACCTTTATAAAACACGTGTGGCTTTGATTAATAAAATAAATCAAACTAAGTGCTGTTTTATGACCTTTAACCACAATTCAGGGAAAGCTAATGCTGTTGGCTGACAACAAGCCAATCTTTCCTGTAATGGCAGCTATTAAATCCATGGGAAATCAAGACATTATCCAATTCATATCAATTAATCAGATACCTTGGCTAAGCAGAACTAATATCCCACTTTGTTATCAGGACACATAGTAAAATATAGTAACTGTACTAGGGTTCAGTTTAGTAGCAAAACTAAGGTTTTGTGCTCAGGTATCTTTGCTTTTTGTTACTGATCTTAAAACCTACTTTTAATTAAAAAGCAACTCTCCTGTTCTGGTTTTGCGGTATCCATGACTGTTTGCAAAAAAAAAAATGAAGTGAATATGTCGTAGTCTTTTAAAGCATCTGACATTACTGAAAGATAGCCTCATGAACGGAATATTATGCAACAAATGCTCTGGACCAGCTGAAAAGGAAATGTCTAACAGAGAATTTGTTTCCAGATGTATTTCTTTTTCACATTAAGGTATATGTGTAGATTATAATGATGTGTTTCTGAAGGAAGGAGTATTTCAGTGAGGAGAAAATGAAGAAGAATCCAGCCAGCAGAACAAAGTGTTGCATCACATCTTAAGGTAATTGGATTGGTCCTGTCAAAGATGATCTCTTTAAAGAACTTATTTCAACATCTTGTGATATTAATTATAAAGAATTCTCAGAAGGAAGGTCTTTTCTAGTATGAAAATCATACTAGAGTTTAGTATAATTTGTGCTGAACAATATTAAAATATTGAATATATTTGCAAATGGTAACATCTAAGTTGTAGCATTTTGCCAGTGAATAGACTACATATAATGATTTAAGTCATAGCTGGCCTTGTCAATCTTCCATCCTTACACAAGTTATGGAAGGATCAGCCCAACAGCTACAGGCTATATTGGTGGTCCAAAGGGCTGCCATGCGTTTAGATTTTTGGTTCGTATACTATTGTCCGCTCTTCTCAGGCTGCAACACTTATGAAAGGGTTAGGAAAGGGGACAGCATCTTTTAGTGTCTGGAGATATGTGAGTCCTTGATGAATACCTAAAGGTCTGAGTGAGAATAGCAAAGGTAAAAATCTTTACAGTTCAGATGGGCAGGAGTAGGATAGTGTGAGTATACACAAGATTATCTTCATCCTGTGGAAACTGTGTAGAATCAATCCCTGAGACTCCCAAAGGACAGAGTACATATAGTACTACTCTTGTGAGTGACCACTCTAGGGCCATAATTTGTAGGGAACTTCCTTTCCTGCTTCTTTACCACGGCATGGACATTTTCCTTGTAAACCAGGTAGATAATTTTATAAATGGTACAGCACATCTCTCCAATTTAAGTAATCTCAGCAGAGCATTGTAAGTGACATAAACTTCATTACACAATAAAATGGTGTATTTTTCTCATGTCTGATGTATTTGAACTATTCCACGGTGGTAGAAGAAAGACAAGACAAAAGTGTCATGCAGCAGCTGAAGATCAGTCATCTAAATTAGTCAAATATTAAAATCTCAGGAGTTCTCTTAACATTTAAGACAAGCAAAATTGGATCCATTGGGAACAGAAAGTAGCCTTCAGTATTAAGGGCACTGGTGGAAATCAGTGTCATAGAGAATGTGCTGTTCCAGATCCTTTTTTGCTTAAATGGTGCTTGACCCCATGAGGGTCAATTGTGAAAGTCTGCTGTTTCAATAGCAGCAGTACCGGCCTTAAAACACAATATCACAGAATCACAGAATCACAGAATATGCTGAGATTCAGCAAAAACTTAAAGATCCATCTTAAGGCCCAAGAACTTCTTGCTAATAATTTATTGAAGCGTGAGTGTATACAGGTGTTTCCTAACAATATTAGCTCTGAGGTTCTTGTAAGCATAGAACCATAGAAACTCAGAATCATGGAATGGCTTGGGTGGAAAGCAACCTAAAGAGATAACCTAGTGCCAAATCCCCCTGTGTGAGGAGGGGCATCTTTCATTAGATCAGGTCATGGGACATTTGCAACTTCTCTGGGCAACCCGTCCCAGTGTCTCACCCCCCTCATAATAATAATTTCTTCCCTATGTCCAATCTAAACTTACACTCTCTCGATTTGAAACCATTTTCCCTTGTCCCTTAATAAAGATATTGAACAGTACAAGTCCTGGTACAGTCCCCTGAGGAACACCACTCAGTTCTGATCTCCATTTGGACACTGAGTTGTTGATTGCAACACTTTTGATTAAGATGTCCAGCCAATTTCTTCTCCATTGACTAGTATGCCCATAAAACCCATATCTCTACAATTTAGCAACAAGAATGTTATGTGCGATCATGTAAAAAGCCTTACAACAAATTAAGATAGATGAAAACAACTGCTCCTACCTTATTCATCAACATAGTTTCTCCATTGAAGAAGGCCACTACATTAGTCAAACACCGTTTGTCCTTGGTGAAGCCATATTGGCTGTCTCTATTCACTTCCTGTCATCTATATGACTCGACGCAGCTTCCAGGAGCAGCTCTTCTGTGATCTTACTGGGTACAGAGGTGAGGCTGACTGAGAAGTAGTTCTAGTGTCCTTCTTTTTATCCTTTTTAAATATCAGTGTAATATGTCCCTTTTTCTAGCCACAGGTGACTTCACCTGATCGTGGTTACCTTTCAAGTACGATGGAGACTGGCTTTGAGACTACGCTGGTCAAGTCCCTCAGGACCCTGGAATGTGTCTAATCAGGTCCCGTGGACTTGTGTACTGTCAGGTACCTCAGATGGTCTCAAATCTGATCTTTGACAATTGGTGAAACCTAATTTCCCCAGTCCCTGCACTGAGATCCAGGGACTCGAGATGTGGGAAGAACAGTTTCTGGTTAAAAATGAGGCGAACTTCTCTAGAGTACCTCAGTCTTCCCCATGTCCGTCGCCACCATTTGCCTCATTTATCAGTGAGTGGGGAGGGTACTATTTCTTTCATCTTTCTTTTCTGATTAATATACCTGTAGAAGCACTTTTTCTTCACATAACTTAGCAAATTTTGATCCAGCTAGGCCCTTGCTTTTCTGATCCCATCCCTACACTCTTGGGCACTATCCCTACATACTTTCCAGAATGTGTGTCCCTGCTTCCGCTGCCTATGCATTTCCCTGTTGTGCTTCCCCCTTGTTGACTAGAAGGTCTTTACTCAGCTATGCTCATCTCTTGCCTTCTTTGCCTGACTTCTTGTACATTGATACTTCTTGTGTTCTAATAAAAGTGTCTTTATCCCTGCAGGCAGTTTCCCCGGGTTCCCATCCACCAGATTCTTTAGAAAACTGAAAGTTCACTTTCACAAAGTTCAGGGTCTTTACTATTCACCTACTTTATATCCCTTGAGATCACGAATTCCAAGAGAGCATGATCTCTGTGGCTCAGGATACCACCAATCTTGGCCTTACGGATAAGTTCATCTGTGTTGGTGAGCAACAGATCTAATGCATCTCCTCTGCTTGGGCTTACTATCACCTGGAATAGAAAGTTGTCCTCCATGCATTCCTAATGTTACCTGGACTGCTTGAAGCTTGCTGTTCTGCTTTTTTCTGCAGATGTCAGGGTGGCTGATATACTCTATAAGGAGCAGGGCCTGCAGGCATGATGCTTCCTGTAGTTGAAGTAAGAACATTTCATTGACATCTTCCCCTTCATCAGGTACTCTTTGCTAAATACCAGCCACAAGGTTTCCTTTGTTGTCTTGATCTCTAATTCTTACTCATAAACACCTCACCTCTGCATTACTGCTTTTCAAAGAAAGGTCTGTGCAATCAATCCATCAGTTTAGGTAGAGAGCAAGTCCCTCTACCTCTGTTCCTCAAGAACAGTTTATAGCCATCAATTGCACTGTTCCAATCATGTGATTCATCCAACCGAATTTCAGTTATAGTGATCAGATCAAAGATTTCCAGCTTCACTGTGGCTTCCAGCTGCTGGATGGGCTTGTTCTGGCAGTAGCTGGCTGGGATGACTGTCAGGGCTGCAGCCTACACCTGTGGAGGAGCAGAGCCGGCTGCAGCCTGGCAGCTGTCAGAGCGTGCTGCCCTCCTTGCACCAGCTGTGCAGCAAAATGCCGTGCCACTCCTCCCGGGCACCTCTCTCTTTCTGTAAAACCTGGCCTTGTCACTCCTGGCCATTTGCACTCCCCAAGGGCCAGTTCCATGGAGCTTTCTGTGGTTTGAATTGGGCATGGTGACAGCCTCCAGAGACCTCGCAAGCCTCCTGCTCTTCCCAGCATGCCACAAGAACTGCCGCTGCAACTGCTGCTGCTAGCATGGAAGTAAATCATAAACCAAGGGATATTGTATAATTAGAAGTATTTGATTTAAGCTATTTTTACAATAGTTACTTATGGCAAGCAGCAACAAATGAAATTATACTATACTGGTTATTTTTATCAATAGCAAGGCACACCAGAAATGTCTCAAAGTAAAAAATTAATGTAATGTAAACATGTGATTAGGTTCTTTTTAAACTAAAATAAACAGCTACTAAACCAAATAGTATTAATACTTGTAAACAACTCAGAGACCCTATAGGGTAAAAGAAACAATACAAATGTAAATTGTTATTCTCACCACAATTTTGGCTAATATAGATACTGTGCCGAATGTTACAACTGAGGTATTTTTAATACAGCTATAGATACACAGAATATTCTGAATTAGAAGGGACCCACAAGAATCATCCAGTCCAAATCGTAAATAAAGGGATCAGGTAGGATTGAACTCACAACCTTGGTGTTATTATCCCCATGCTCTGACCAACTGAAATGACCAAATCTCAGGGTCTGAAATACCTTTAAAAAATATTCAAATTAACATACACATTTAATGAATATTGATTTTGGACAAAACAGCGATTAACTGTATCTAAAAGTGTGTATTTTAGAATACATGATAAATTTTCCGATACACAGTCCATTAGACAAGTCTTGCAGATGATCATAGGATTCTCTACAAACTCTACAGGAGAACAGTTCCACAGCTATTGCTGTGCCACATAATGGAGAAGACATATTCAGTGCCAGCCAGGGCTAATGAAATGAGAGAGATATGGATTTCAGCTTTCTTAGCTGTCTGCTGTCTTCCATCTGGAAAACCTGTACCTTGACCAGTCATTAATTTCTATACGTTCTTCCTCAAAATCAGCATTTTAAAAAGATGCCCAGGGTTCTGCTTTAGCCATCTGTACACCTGCATGAAGACTTGGCTCAGCCCAACCTTTTAGTCCTACTTTAGTGGACCTTAATTGCACTTAAATTGAAATCACACATGCTTTACTGACTTAAGTAAAAATGCACTAATTCGTATACAAAATTTCATTCACTATCAAGTTACCATTGTCTGAAACCAACATTTCACCTCCTACCTTCTGTGTTCAAAGCACAATATGGCTGAAAAGAGTCAGATCACACTGACCATGTCATAGTTGTAAACCTCTGTACTTTATAAGATTAAATATTTTATTGGTGAAAGTGCATAAGAAAGCTAAGCTTCAGTGCAAAACAAAACCAGCCAAAGCTCCCAACATGTACAGCTAAGGTATAAGTCCTCAACAGAGATTACAATAGAAATGCTGGCAACAATCTGAACCACAGCTATTTGAACACAACAAGCTGTAATTGGTCCCATTATTAAAGACTTGAACTGGCTGCATATTTCACAGAACTGATTCTGCAATCTGGTTGTCACTTTGTTTCAAAAGTTTATTATTACAGAAAAAGATTCCTTGTGCATTGTTTGGGGGTTTTTTTCTGTATCTGGCACTCCCATATTTTCTTGAACTGCTTGATCTGTTGTCAAAACTTGAAATTATTTCATTGTTAATATTACAGACTGAGAACACAAATTGTAATTGCACTAATAAATTTCTCTACTCCCATACCTGAGATTCAGGCTCCTTGGTCACTTCTAGCTCACACACATTTCATGTCCACGCTTTTCACCTACTAAAATATGAAAGAGATTGCATAGACTTCCTTTCCTCCCCAGCTGCTGCTGTTTATAACAGTAGCAGTTGAGTGGAGGAAAAGTAGCCACTCTCAAACCACAGCTTCTGCATATTTGCAAGTGGTTAAAGAGATGAAAAATAGAGACAGAAATTGGTAGAACTGAGTATGAAGAGCAGCACAGGTTCTGTGATGTCCTTTTGAGCAATCTTCCTGAGCCAAGCATAAGACAAGCACAGATTGTTTCTCCCCTCAGCAAAGGGAAAATAGATTTGTATGTAAGAATTATAATCTGCTTCTTGCTTTCCATCTCAGGACACACAGTTATGTACAGCTGAGGTTTATGACAGAGTTAGAATTAGCATCTTACTGTGTGGAAACACCAGTTTGTTTGATTTGCGAAATATCTGAGATGACACATTTAGGATGATGTTTCTCACATCAGTGAACACCCACTTAAAAGCATCCTACTACGACGCACAAAGATGATGCTGAGTTGTCCAGTTTGTTCAAATGTTAGGGTATGACATGGAAGTGATATGGTCTTCTACTAAAGTATTACTATTAAATCATTCTTGGGAGCATTTTAGTTATAAGATATTTTCAGCTCATTTCTTGTTACAGTCATATTTTATCACTAGACATAACTGCCCACATGGTATTGAAGAGTATTTTTGTTTCTTGCTTGTGACAAAGAGTGGATCCAACTCACATTATACTTAATGGGGATCTGTCAGATTTAATTTGAGTTGATTCAAATCTATAAACTGCAGTCCTGGTCACCGCTGTCTATCACCATATTGTATGCAAGTAAATAATTTTCATTTAGGTGAGCAACTACCATGTAATATCATTGCAAGCTTTTATATATAATATGAAAAAATAATATAAAAAGTTTTGAAATTAAGTAATATTATCTGTGAAGTAAACTGAGGAATGATAATTTACATCAGCTAGCAAATTGTTCTTCAATAACTCTATGAAAAAAATTTATCACAAAATTCCAGAAATTCTCTCTGACAGTTCAGGTCAGCTCCCATAAACATCTTCATCAGCAAGCACTCTTGTGCTTCTTTTGTGCTGGGAGAAGTATCTGCCTGCCTGACCTCTTTATCAATAAGTAACCTCCATCCAAGATAAAAGACTTGAGGAAATGATGAAGGTGTTCTCAACTAAAGAATTTCCAGCAGAGGTGGTGTGTGCAATAGAAATGTTGCCTGTTTAATAGCAGTGTACCAACTGCTACTATAGTACAGAGTTTAGAGAATCATAGAGCAAACCTGAGGCTGATTGTAAAATATCAAGGTGCCATATCTTGGAAATGAAACACAAGAACATGAAATTGATTGGAATATCTAGAAATCTTGGTAAAACTCTTCATATGAGATGGATAATATCACAGAAATTCTGGGCAACAATTTTTTCTTTGGAGAGTTGATATTCCAGGAAAGACAGGTAAGGAAAGAAATACTGTCTTTGTCCATCATATTTATATCTAGACTTTATTAAGATTGAGAAACTAATATTTTTTATCCTGGTAAAAGAAAACAAGAAGAAGGGAATAATGGAAGTAATCCATACAGACCTTTATTGAAGAGCTTGATGAAGCTTTTTGTAGCCTATTCAAAGATTAGATTTTGGTGGCAGCAGAGAGTTTCACTATGACATAGTACTATGACAGGCTATAGACTGACAATCATGCTCATGAAATGTGCTGGGAAAAACTCTGTTTAGGAGGTTAGAAAGGGAACCAAATAATGTAGATTTATTTCTGTCTAACAGGAAGAATTGATTGAGATGACAAAGGTGCATTGTAGTATGGGGTGAAAGT
Source organism: Edolisoma coerulescens (assembly GCA_013397115.1). Taxonomy (NCBI): domain Eukaryota; kingdom Metazoa; phylum Chordata; class Aves; order Passeriformes; family Campephagidae; genus Edolisoma; species Edolisoma coerulescens. Next base: position 1,624,091 of record VWZW01004608.1, read on the forward strand.
AATCACCAGACAATAAAGTGAACTACCCTAAGGAAACAAGGGATAGAAGAACTAAAACCAGTGTAGTTTAAGAAGTCAAGCTTTTATAGAGAATTCAGGAAACTCATATGATCATTTGGGAAGACAACTTGAGAGAGACAGGAATGCAGCATATCTGGCAGTTAAGATAACCTGAGAGAGCCAGAAATGCAGCATATCTGGCAGTTACTGGAAGAAACTATGTTAATGCACATTATCAAAGTATTTAATGCAAGAAGAAGATGGTAAGCACAGTTAGAGGAACATTTTAACTACTCAGGGTGTCCATAGTGACTTGAAAAGCAAGAAGAAATCATGTAAAAGGGTCGTATGGTTGTGGGTCATATAACTGAGAAGATTAGAAAGAAGGAACCTATAGTTGTAAGGATAAATCCAGAAATAGGACAGAGCATATGAGTATCAACTAGTAAGAGAAATTAAAGAACAAAATACGAGATCCTAAAACTGCATAAGAGAAAAACTAGAAGAAATACTGATCCAAGTCTAATTGGAAAAAAAAGAACAAATAGCAACCAGAGCTTTCTCTTTCTTCTTTGTGATTCTGGATTGAAACTCAATAATTTGACAAGAAGGTGGTCTGACTCTGGAAAGAAAAATTCATTGGTGATGAATTGGTTCCAAACGTTTCTCAAAATCCCATTAAAGTGTTTATGGCACTGTATGAAGAATTTGAAACATGAATGGTACTTTTAGAAAATGCTATATGTAGGAAATCTTTAGAGAACTGAAAATGGAACAAGAAAATTCACAGACCTATCTTCAAAAGTGCAAAGAAAAGGAGGGACAAAAGAGCTGTAAACTGGTCAGCTTTGGTTCCAGACAGTTCTAGAATATATAGTTAACTCATTTCTACATCCAAATAATTGAAAAGTAGTTAAGGCAAATATTTAAATATTAAAGTCCTAGCTTAAATTTTCAATAAAGGTACATTTAAACTAAACTAAAGAAACCTGTATATGTGAAAGGCTAGGATGTGGACACAGTGTACCCTACCATTTACCATAATGGTGCAGTGGAGCGAAGAAGACAACTGGATGCCAAGCACTGTTTGACAGAAATTTTCTCTCATCCCTCTGCAACAGGGAATACAATTATTCAGCTCTACTTAGCACTGGTGATCCTTGGTTGCAATGCCACAGTCAGTTTTAGACACCACAGTTTAAGAAAAAGAAAAAAAAGAGCCCAGAAGAGGATGATATATGGCAAGCATATTAGAGAGTACATGAAGGAAAAGATAATCAAATTGCCTTTGCTGGAAGCAGGAAGTGGAAAGACAGTCTCTTAATTCTTATGGGTTGCTATGAAGAAGTAATTAAGATCGTAGGAAAGGACAAACAGAAATCAGTTCCTTTTGTAAAAAGAAGCTATAGATAAGATATTATCTTTCTTTCTGTTACAAAACAGTGGACTAGACTACTGCATGTTGCTGTAAAACTCTTTCCACAATGGTTTTCAAGAGCAAATTAGAAAAATACTTGTTAGGATGTCTTCACTGTAAGATGATGACTCAGGTGATTTTTCAAGCTCCCTTCTAATATTGTAGTTGTACAATTTTACTTCCCTTACATTTTGCCTTAGCGTGATTAGAGTATGTTTTGTACCTAGAATACAATAGAAAACATCAGATATTTTTATGCAATATATTTTTATGCAATATATTTTATGCCACTGCTAACATTCCATTAGTGGTTGATTAATGCGGAGATATAATATTTCAAAAGCAGTCTTTAAAATGGAAAAGTGAAGAGTCCCTTACTTAAATATTAATTACAGAATTATAATGAAATAATTGTATCCAGACTTTAAAAAAGCACTTCACCTCTACCCTTTCTAAACATCAGCCATGTTTAGAACCATGCTACATTTACTGTTTAAACTGTGGTGTAATCAGATTCAGAAATGTTCTACATGGTAATTGTCTCAGCCTGTTGATATTCTTGTGCTACATATTAAATAACCCTTTCAAAAAGTTCTTTTGAGTTCATTATTTTTGTACTGCACTGTCCGAAATCCAAATAGGTGATTGTACAAGACAGTTGAGTGAGTGACACTGTGGCCTGAATGAAGACTGTACAAAGACTTCTAAAACTCTGAACTGCTGCAATGCAACCATGTGACATACGTTTTCTTGTAGTTACAGAGAAGGGTCTTCCTGGTGCTAAGCCAAACATAAAAATCAAATTCTAATGTATTTCTGTCTTTAAAGAAGTGGTTTTAAAGCCCTTGTAAGCTTAGGCTCAAATGCACGGCACAGACCAATTATATTTCTTAAATCAGAGGATTATCTTCCCAATTAAAAAGAAGATAAAAAGGCCAGGGTATTTTTAGAAATCTGGTAAATTGATTAAACTGCTGGCTAGCTACTACTGTCTTACTCAGCTCACTCCACTAAACTATCCATCTTTAATCACAAGTCATTTTTGTGAGGTGTTAATATACAACTAGCTTTACAATAGTATTCTTTGTAACTGATTTCATGTGCTGACACTTGTTGGCCACAAATTCATTAAATAATCTCAAATACCCAAAGCAGTCCTGAGCATGAAAGAATTTCTCCCCTTTTGAGCCCTTGAACAGAACTGAGTCATTCCCCACTCCCTCCTCCTTCCATCAACTTGCTTTCATTGAAAGCATACATAAAGGACTACAGATGGAGACTATTTTGAAACTTCCCAATTGTGGCTTCCTTTTGAATCAATTTATTTAACCAATTTTTTTTTTCATTTGACATTAATAGTAACTTCAGTCCTATATAAATTTGAGAGATACATGGGTCCATTTAACACAAGTGTGAAGTATAGTTGTTCATGTTTTGAAAGGTTCCTAAGTAAGAAAAGGAAGATTTCATCTATGACTAAGATTTCATCTTGACTTATGCCACATGAATAGACTTTCTGGATTTCACAGACTTTCTAGCAAATCAACAAAAGTGTTTACTCACTTCATTTGAAATTAAAAAACTTACTTCCGAAACATTTAGCTGTCAAAATCAAGGCAAATTCAAATGACAGATCTTGATTGCTGTACTCAGTAAGTCTTTTCATTTGCTTCAGTTTATCTTTGCATGTCCAGGTTCATGTAATTAAATACTCTTGATCTCTTGCTGAGCTGTATTGTCTCACACAAAGCATCACAAGGTAAAGCTATTGAGAATCAACATCCACAAGAAAGCACACCCCCGAATTCATCTTTTTCCATTATATTTAGACCACTGGAGACAATGTATTTTCAAATCAAGACAGATTTTTTTTTTTTTTTTAGCAAGAACTAGCAATTTATAGAAAAAAACACAATGCCCATCCTGAAAATATTTCGGTGTGATGGTTTTGTCGAAGGTCATAAAAGGATGTTTAACCTTCTTTTGTGGCTGAAAAGTTATATTCTTTCACTTCTTCTTACTTACCTTGACTTAATTATCTCTCAATGAGAAAGTTGGCTAAGAAGCAGTAAGTTCACAGGAAAAGCCAGATGATATTGTGAAAACTGTAGTTTAAAGGGGATCTTGGTTTATTACTGTAGTGTAAAACAAAGGTCCTATTCAGGTTTTGTGTTTATTTGGGTTTGGCTTTTTTTGATTTTTTTAAATGAGTGCCTTCCTTTGACTGTCATGCAGGCATTAATAGAAATGAGATATGAAATTAATAGACCTGAAGACAACAAAGACCTGAAGCTTAGGGCAGTCTCTGTCTGCTAAACCTGATCACTTGTGGTTGGCAATGTGGCTTTTTGCATTTCTGCCAGGCAGCAGGACAGCTTTCTCAGGAGGTGTACAAAGAATCAGCACTCCTTTTCTGTAAGAGGTGACTCCAGCACTGGACATGACAGCTCAGATGCAACAACTCCAGCTTCACAGAGGGGTGAGGGAGCCCTAGCTCCTAGGGTGTTACTGCCAAATTACTACGTGGGCTGTGAATAGCAGTTTTTATTCTGTCTTCCCCTGGTCTTCAATGAATCTGGTTTTACCACTCTGTTTATGAATACCCTGCCTCTGGGAAAATTTCTGTAGAAGAGTGACAGAGTTCTGGATTGCCACATGGGATAAATGATCATAGTAGCCTCTATTTCCAGACCAGAATACTTTTGTCATATGATCAGTACCTCACATTATTGGACTATGGATGCTGCTACTGTTTGGTTTTAGGCAGAGTTGGAGAGTGATCTGTGTGGTCACAGTCTCAGGTATATATTTCGATACTGTTAAGGCTCAGGGTTGGGTTGTCTGAGTCATAATCTTAATAGTGCTTTGCCTCCAACTCCTGACAGTAAAGCAGAGATAAATAGTTTGCTACCTTGTGTATCTAGACTGGAAACTCCTTAGGAGAGGGACTTTCTTGTACTCCCAATTTGTGTGCTGATGTTGACATTCTCACAGGGAACACAAGAAGGCCCAAAAAATATTGTCCGATGTTGGGGCCTTATTGTTTTTTCCAGTTCCCATATTAAAATTGAATTTATGGTAGCTGTTGCTACAATTTCTTCTTTCAGCAAATCAGTTGTTGTTCAAATATTTATGACAGCTTGTACCATATGATGGTACAAGGAGTCTGGGCTTCATTCACAAATTTCTGGACAGAGTGAGTTTTGCTTAAATGATTACATTCCCTTCATTAAATTAAGAAGCTTCTCCCAGATAAACTCTTTTCTTCATACAGTGAAAGCAAAACTAGATAAACTTAGTAAGAGTGCCACCAATGCATTTTACTGTTCCTCAACTGTTTGCACTAGAAAGAAGGGAAGAATATCCTTGCATATTTGTTTCCATTTTAAGATCTAAAGTGACTATGATAGTCAATATTTCCTCCATGAATCATCTTTCTTTACTGTAGATCTTTTTACAGCTAGACTGCCTTAGACACCACTGTAACAGTAATTTTCAATAATTTCATTTTCTAACAACATCTGCTTAAAATGAGACATCTGCTCTCCATACCCATTTTTATTCCTCTTCATTAGGCATTTTCCTGCATGTCTCTCCCATAATATTAAAAAACCCTCTTTTTTATCAAGATAATTCAAGTTTTTAAGTAACACTTCAGTATTACCCTGTTGCCTTTTTCCTGTTCTTAAAATTAAAAGCCAGACACAGTTAAAGGGAAAGGGGTTTTTACCTCGGTATCTATTTAGGATTTTTGGTGCACTACTTAGTCCTGGTGGAGTGCGCCGAAATGCGCACCGGAATGCGCACCCACAGTAAATCACGTATACAACTTATGGGCCTTGCAAATTAGCATATCTATCAAAAATTCCCCAATGAGAGACTTGAATGAATCCCCCCATTCTGAAGAATCTCCCCTTTAAATGAGCCTATTTTAGTTTATAAAATATGTTTTAGAGAGGGCCTTGGTGTCTGGGGCTTTCTGACCCTTAGAAGTGAGGCTTCCAGGGTGTTTGGTCTCCTGACTAAATGGAACATGGGGTATCAGACTTAGGGAATTACAAGTATGTGGGCTGAACGCGCTAAGGATATATAAAAGCTATATAAAAGGCTATATAAAGGGGTATAAAAAGGGGTATATAAAAAAGGCAAAAAATCATCATGGCGTCACCCTACTACGTTTCTTGTAATAACTATACATTTTCCTTACAAAAAGCAATGTCTTTTAAAGTACCTTCCTTTTTAAGTGGTATTTTTTTTAAACAGTGTAACTAATACATTGAAAACTACTTTTTGTAATTTCTCTTTCAGATCCAAAATCTAATTTTAATATATTTATAATCTTCTCCTTTTCTCAGGCTTGTAGTTCCTTTTTCACTAATGTAGGATTAAAATCCTTAAACCAGGGAATTTGCACAAGCATTAAAACCACTACAGGTGTCAGAATATTTCACACTGGGTCTAGGATCTTATTAGTGAAAACTTACAGCTCTAACTTTTGCACTGCTATTACATCTGAATTAAATTCAGAGAAATCACAGAATCACAGAATATGCTGCGCTGAAAGGGATTCCCAAGGATCATCAAGTCCGACTCCTGGCCCTGCACAGCACCATCCCCAAGAGTCACACCATGTGTCTGAGAGCATTTTCCAAATGCTTGAACTCTGTCAGGCTGGTGCTGTGACCACTTCCCTGGGGAGCCTGTTCCAGTGCTCAAATACCCTTTGGGTGAAGAACTGTTTTTTAATATCCAACCTAAATCTTCCCTGACACATGTAAAAGCCTGTGATGTCAAATAGAAGCAGATAAACATTTTGCAAATGCCTTTTCTGACTGGAGTCTCATAGATCCAATCATCTACATAGCAGACTGAAAAAAACCCTGCATTTCTTCAGAAGAATTAGCTAGCTATATTCCAAAATGTGTATCTTTGAATCAGATTCAGCTCACAATCAGCTGATATTTTAATCACAATTTAGACATTTAGTTTATATAACCTGGGAGTTGAACGAAAAGACGTGGCTAGGGGTTTTTTTGGTTTTGGTCTCCTATTGGAAGAACGATCTTTCCAGCTTAGTCAAACTGAATTCTGCTGGTGAGGGAGAATATGAATGAAAATATTTTGCCTCAATCGAACCTTGTATGAACAGAGGAAAAAATACATTTTGTCAAGATGTTAACAAGAAGATCAAAATAAAATCAGTTAAAATCCTTATTTTTAAAACATGACTATATCCAATATTAGGCATGGAACACTGTATATAAGGATACTCAGGCACCCTATAAACCCATTTCAAGTCTGTAACCTAAGTTTCTGAAAGAAGTGTTCAGTTCATCAAACCAAAGACCCCAGGGAAAAATCTTTATACCTGTTCAAATGGATTTTTCCATGCATGTGTATACATGTTAATCTATAAACAGCTAGCCAATTAAAAGAACATTTTTGGCTCTCCTGGTCTCCCCAGCCCTCTATAACATGATAGAGATATACATCATTAAAGAAAAGAAAAGAAAAGATGAAGGAATTATTAAATAGAAAGACAGACCAAAAAAAATAGTTTGAGTCTAAGAAGGGAAAAATGTGCAAGCAGAAGATGCAGAAAAATAATAAAATGGTGGCTGAAAGATTGGTATTTACAGGTAAGTGGATGCTGCATCAAGAGTTCTGTACATGTAAGCATACTAGGAACAAAGTAATGCTAACTGTGTGCTAAAATACATTTGCTTGAGTATCAACATATTTTTCTTTGTAAGATCAACAGATAGACATTGATATATCTTTGCAAACACAAAAAACCCTCCATTTCTCTGCTAAAACAGTGACTTTGACCAGCAAGTTTTTGGCTAAAAAGAAATACCCTCTGTGTTATGAATCCATCACCAGAGAAAATAGTACAAAAATAATATGGACTAAATACTGACTTTTTCTTATCCAACTGAAGATTACAAACTGGTACAAATTAAAAGATATAAGCATAGAAAAAAATCCCATACATTTATTTTAAGTATGAGAAGTAATACAGATTATAATTTGTTTGTAAATATGAAGCTTTAAAAATGCCACCATAAAAGATGTTAGAAACATGGATAAAGATACTGCAATTAATACGATTCTTCCTTCACAATCCTCTGGCCTACAACCCATCATTCAGTAATTCTCTCAGTACAATTTTTTCATGCCACACCCACATCTGAGTGTCCCAACGTTTTTTCTTTCAGTCACTGTAAATTGTGATCACTGTTACTTCCTCAACATCTCTGCTGCAGGTGTGAAAGATATTTGAGTTCAGAATGAGGTACTACATTTACAAGCATATTGGTAAAATACTTCCTTTTGGGCCTTTCCTACTTTTTTGACCTGCTCCGAATCTTCAGGATCATGTCTCCATGTCCACTTTTTAATTTCACCTTTTTTGTGATTGAATGGTCTCTTGCTATCGATTTAGGACTCACTTACCTCCCAGCTGAGGAATGAGAAAAATAGACACTAAATTCTTACAAGTGCTGAGCTTTTCATCTCAAATGATCTACCACAGGCTTTTTTCTTATCACATTCCACTCAACCTTTAAGACATGGCTAACACTCTTTGCTTTATACCCCATATCTAACCAGTAAAATAAATGCTGCTGCTGACTGGAGCTAAAAAAGCTCATCTTATCAATATGCTCTTTATTTGTTGGATTGCTCTTTATTTGTTGGATTGCTCTTTATTTTAACCACATGCATCATAGAAGAATTGTGGACATTGCACTGCCCTCATTCCGCTCACCAATTATACATCTCACATGTAGGCTGTGACCTCTGCTTGTGTACATTAGCTCCAACAATGAAAGATGAGGTGATCCATGGCAAGGTTGTGTCCTCTGCGCTGTCTGGAGGTCTCAGTACTGCACAGCTCTGCCAAAGCCCACCAGTGTCATCCTGAGAATTATGACTGTGTAATTCCTAAGCCAAGAAGTGATGCCAATAGTAAAACTGCGCTGTCTCAATATGTTTAAAACATGTGTACTAATTAAAGAGTGCACTGCCCTACCATTTCCTCTTTGTTGTATCATATAGACAGAGAAAAAAAGTCTCATTTAGTAATCCTTACTCTAACACTTAAAGTGATTCATGCAACAGAATGTAACCTTGGGGGACAAAGCAAAACAAAACAAAACAAAACACCTTTAAAATTTAAATAAACCGCACAAATATTTATTATAATTAAATTGATGAACCAAACACAGAGCCCTGACTACTGAAGGGATTGTTACTCATACTTCTATTTGTCCTGTTGGGGTTTTTTAAAATTTATATAAAAGAAAAATTCCCTCATTTATGATGTTAGTAGAAATCTGGAAATATGGCTGCTAGGCTCCCAGTGTTTAACAACATATCCAGAAGAAAAAAAAAATAAACCATGTATTCTAGTTTTTCTGGATCAGAGAGTATATTCATGGTGAAAAAGAAGAAGCACAATTTTTAGTAGTAAGCAATGAGAACACTATTATAGTAATTGCTCTGCATCATGGTTGCTTCTTTGTTCAAGATGTGATTAGTTTTAATATTTGGCAAGGATGCTTTTCCTTTTGACAATATTTAGATAATATTAGTACTCACTTTTGCTGTATTGTACTGTGTTTTTAGAAGGCTGGGTTTACTAATGATACATTTTTAATTTTTTTAACACAGAAATCTGGCAAGCTAACTCTTCTTAGTGGGACTGAATGTCAGTAACACTGAAATGAGTATTTTTAGTTATAATATAGAATTCATAATTTGCATCCTTGCAGTGTTTGACACAATCTTTACTCAGACAAACTCTTATGGATGTCAAAGCTTTTCTTGAGGATTCCTGAATGAGAACTTACAAAGGCAGGGAACTGTATGCAGTTATGATTTCTAATAGTTAAGGTTCAACGGGCTCTTTTAAATATAATTATTTTCATTAGCTTCAATGTGATTTTGACTGACCTATATGGTTGCATATTTGCATAATCTTGATATACATTTTGATAATCTCGTTGCTGTTTTCCCAACCTGCTGAGAAACACAAGCTTTAACATCTGCACAAACTGAAGGACACCTAGAGGTATTTGATGAATGTGGCCGCCGCATGGCTTAATTTACAACACACCTTCTTCATTCATGGTGACAGGATGCATGAGTTAAAATTCATTATACCTTAGAGCCTTTTACTTCCATGTGCTCATGCAGTTTATGAATAGCCCACAAGTAACTCGAATCTCAGAACAAACAAGGTGAAAAAATAATTCATGTAGGTCATCTTTGCTAATTTGGATTCTCAAAGTATGCTTACAACCAGGCTTTCCAGTATACTTTCCAAAATTCTAGCTGACAGTCTTTTCACTTCTTTTGGAAACTGTTTTTGCTCTTCTGACTAAAAAGTGTACATGCAGCATGATCTTTTTTGTAATTGGCAATGAATTAGTTCTTATCTGATATTCTTTTCCCACAGCTTTCTAATAGTGGAACAAAATCTCACCTCAAACACTGACAGTGTGAATTACTTCCTAGCATTCAAGTATTTTACTTCACCAGTTCTATAAAATTATCATGACTAAAGAAATTATAAATGAAAAGGAAACCAATTCATATTAAAATTGAGAAATGTGAGAGAAATACTGAGGTGCAGATGGATGGAAAAACGACACTAGTTTGGGCTGTGCTCAGATCACTCCTTGCTTATCTCCATAATTAAGCTTGTTAACTCATTTTGGACCAGAATATATATTTTTTTCTTACTACACTGCCTGAGTAGTTGCTTTGTTTTCTTTTTCATTTCCTCAGAACATGTAGCAGAGGTCATCTTTTAACATCAAGTGCATGCTTCCAATGGGACCAATTTCTAGAAGCTGAAACGTTTGGGTGCTGATGGGGTGCTGATTCTTTATCGCCAAGCAGCTAATAGCAACTTTCTGCTCTGAGTCAGAGGGTCAAACTTTTGCTAACTCTACAACTGACTCTACACTTCTGTGATGTCAGAGAATAGAGGAAGGGAGAATAGATCCTGTTTTCTTAATTTTTTTTTAAATTTTCATTACATAGGTGTTTAGAAGCTGTAATAGCAGCTTGCCTCTGTTGAAAAATTATTCATAGCCAGGAAAAAAAAGATATTGTTTGTTCTAGATGTACAGTAAAGCAAAATTAAAGATCAAATACTTTGCCCAAGAGCCAGGCTTTCTTTTCCATGGTTTGAGAGGCTTTATATTTCTTAAATTTCCCATGTTAGTCACAAACACTTTAAGCTGACACTTTGGGCCCAATTTATTCCTGTGTATGTCACATGAGAAATATTAGTGGTGGAAGTAAAAACTTGCTTGCACTGGAGTTGCTTTATAGCCTTCCAGTCACCACAAAAATTATGAGCACATTTAAAAGTATTACTTTAGAAAGCCTTCCAAGCAGTTTTAAAGGCTTTCATAGAATAGTGGAATGGCTGAGGTTGAAAGGGATCTCTGGAAATCACCTAGTTCAACCCCCCTGCCAAAACAGGTTCACCTACAGCAGATTGCACAGTATTATGTTGAGGTGGGTTTTGAGTAAGTCTAGAGGAGACTCCACAACCATCCTAGACAGCCTCTTCCACTTCGCTGTAACTCTCAAATTAAAGAAACTTTTCCTCATATTCAGATGGAACTTGCTATGTTTCAGTTTGTGCCCACTGCTGTTTGTCCTGATGCTGGGCACCAGTTCCCCCTCAGTCATCTCCTCTCGAGGCTGAACAGTCCCAGCACCCTCAGCCTTTCCTCATGAGAGAGATGGTCCAGTCCCTTAATTGTATCTGTAGCCTTCACTGCACCCGCTCCAGCAGTTCCTTATCTTCCTTGAACTGGGGAGCTTCCACCCATATTTTTCTCAATGAGTGCCTAGACTTGAAGTATGCCGAAACATCTTAATACAAAATGTTATCTGGCACTAATTGTGTTTTAAACATTTAGAGATTTCTCTTTCTGGGCTCTTGCATTATTGTGCTTTTAATTCCTAGACTTACCATCAATTTTTTTTTAGAGAATATCACAAAAGTTGAGTAAGAAAAATAATATTTGAAAAGAATGCTAAAAAAGAAGTCGTGAGACAGAGTATTAGCCTGAGCACTACATTCAAATTTCTTTTCCATCTTTCCACTCTTCCTAACAACAATTCTCTGGACTTTTATTTTCTGCTGAAGTGTGACACATTACAGGAGTGCATAATTTCAGGTCTAACAAGAACTCAGATAATATTTCTGCTCACGTGGTAGTGTAGGCTAGCATCATCCTGGGTTGCACTAGGTGGAGGGAGGTGATCTTTCTCCTTGGTTCAGCACAGACCCAAGGGCGGGGAGTCACCACTGCCTTCTCTCTGCTGGGCCGCTGGGTCCAGCCCAATGTCCCTGACACTTTTGAGATGCTATTTCATGACCAGTTTCTTGGGGCTTGGTGCATTAATATTTATTTTAGTCACTACTTGGACCATGCACTCACCCTGAGAGTGTTTAATGTTACAAGCAACAAAATGAACTCTGATCAAGAAATTATTTCTGACAGGAATGAACAGACATTTGAAACAGTTGTTCCTGCCCTCATCCTCTGGTATTTCCTCTCAATTTCACATCTTATTCACATACTTGCCAGAAGTCTCTACATTATAAAGTCTCAAAGGGCTATGTTATAATTCCTGTTGGAAATCAGAGCCTCTCCAATATTTAATTACTCTGAACTGAAATTATGCAGGAGGTTTGTCCCTTTTTCAATAACTTTTTGGAATGCTTTACACCATAAATAAAAATTCAATTTCCCCTTTCTACTTACTCTCAGTGGGATTAAATAATGCTATAAAAGATAAATCAAATTCCAACTTCTTAAGCTTCTTTCATTGCTTTAGATTTATTTGTAATTTCCAAAATAAATCATATTTGAACTCAAACCTCTCTGCCCCTTAGCCATGATCCTTTTGTCCTTCAATATTGCCTCCATCTAAGTAACACTAGGGGAACAAAATACGGGTTATAGCTTTGTCACCACAACTCTTATCTAAGTTTTTTACTGGGACCATGTATTTGCATTGCAATGAACCTAAAATCTTGTCTCTTTTCTTATTAGGAAAAGTCATACTTCTGTTTAATTAGATTTGTTTAATTTTGAATGTCGAGGAGCAAAGATCCAATTGGTAGCAGTGGGGAGAAAAAGGATTCAAAACTTGAGAAAACAAAGGAGAAGCTCTAAGGACAGTGAGGACAGCCAAAAGACATTTGCCATGTCTTCAACAGAGGCAAATGTCACCCTAGGTTACTGTTCAGAAAATATCCAGATGGTTTCCTCTGCCTTTCTTCTCTATGACTTTCTATCAGGTCATCCTCAAATAGATTCACTCCTCTATTTTTAGTTCATTCATTATTCCTCTTCATCTCCCTCTGTGGTGATGAAGGGACAGGTCTGGTGTCAGTGGAAGCAATTTGAAATGAATAGATGTGCTAACTGACCCCTTCACAGCTACATTACAAGAAAACATTTAGTACTGCTATTTATGGTCTACACAAAGGATTCAAGCTCTTAAATGACTTCAAAACAAAAGTATCATTTGGAGGTTACTGCCACAGCTTGTCCTACACAATTATTGTCTAGGCTAGAAAGCTGTTTACTGGTTACCAAAAAGTGGATTTTGGTTTTCAATAATTGCCAATCATAAATAATAGTAAGATTTGCAGGTATGATCAACAAGAGGTAAATTTGAGTGTAAGATACTGTCTTAAATTTACTTAGAAAAACAATCTAAATCAAATATATGTCATCTATACTTGGATAGACAAATTTAACCGATCAAATGCAATCTAACTTAATTTTTATGAGGTGTAATGCAATAAACAATATATTGCATTAAATATTCATAAAAAGTAGGCTATTATATTCAATAATTCTACTAGGTCCACGGATCATCTGGGCTCATCGACAGGTAGAACTAAAAGTTTGTAAGTTTCAAATTCAAAACAGATCTTTTCATCTGTTGTCCTCAGGGCACATATTCAGCAAATTCTTCTTCTATTGTATAGTTCAATACTTAAAAAAAGCTTAGTGTATTTTTACCTCATCTTTCAAATTTTTTCCCCAGGTTGCCTATTTTTGTACATTTTTCAATTGATTTTATTATTTCTTTTTATCCTTCCAGAATTTCACAAGGTTCCTTGTACTTTTCTATTTTCTGTACTTTTCCTGCAGTGGATATTAAAGTGTATATGTTAGCTCAGAAATATATCCTCCATATTAGAAGGGTTTTGAAGAAAATGCTCAGATGGAAACTGAACCTTACTCTATGTGATAGATGGGCAGAAAATTCAGTACTTTTTGATGTGGGTTGCAGCCAGACTGCATTGCTACTGGGAAATCACGCACAGGTAAGGACACAAATTTAGAGGTACATATCCCAGTAAAAGTTTAAGTATCTGACAGGAGACAGAAACATAATAGACATGGGGAACAAAAAATCAGTGAGACCTCAATTTATCTTTCAACAATTGAATGACAGCTTTCCAAGCAACTGAAGGTTGGCTAAAAAGAATCTGATAAAGAATGGAGAGTAGCACTGTAATTTGACAAAGTTAATTTAACTGAGAGTTTCAGATTACTGAATACCACAGCAGACAACCTGTAAGATGACACAATACCAAGAAGATAGAAAAGTTATATAATACTTCTTACCAAAGTTGTATCAGAACCTGGAGATTCTATCAGATTGAAATTACACTACATTTAATCTATATTCAAGGGCAGGACACACATCACCAGAAAGGAATTCCAGCTATTCCATTTAGGCAATGATTATACACGGGCCAAGTCTCTCTCCAGGTGTGTTTAGCTCTCTCATTTGACATAGGAGCCACCCTTACTATTTCAGTTTAAAAACTCGCATGGCTAAATTAAGACAAGAGGAATCCTACTCACTCTAACAAACAGCACAACTAAGTTAGTGTGAGATGTACTGAGAGCTTGTAAGAAGCGTCGTGGATATCTAATTCTATAAGTTTTACTGCTCCAGGATAGCTTGTTCAGTTGTAGTCAAGAAGACTACAACAATACTACTGGGGAAAGTGCTTTACTTTTTGTTTTTTGTGCCTTCCCTACCCACAAGACAAAATATAGGCTCATAGATTCATAGAACTGTTAAGGATAAAAAAGAGTTCTAAGATCAAGGAGTCCCTAAGGTCCACATTTATGTTGGTCCACAAGACAAACAGACAGCTGAACAGAAAGCAGTCAAACTTTTCATATTTTAAACTGGTCATTTGTGACCATGTGATGTGAGCAGCCATAAAGGTGGCCTGATTATAAAGAGAAAATTACTGAACAGGAAAAATTGTCTGCTGAAAAACACTGTCAGAAATTTCAGGCTAGCCTGGGACCTGGGAACTTGAGAACTAGGCCTCGAAACAAGAAATATCCTTGAAAAGTGCAGCTGACCTTTTCACAGTACTGCTGGGGTACCTAGAAACTGGAGGCATGCTGAGATGCCATCTATAAGTTCAAGCGCAAGAAAGTGTAATGGCCACTTATCGTTAGAGGTGAGAACAGTCTGGGAAAACAAAAATGGACTGAAACAAGAACCAAAAAACCCATCATCTATTGGCAGTTACAGACGAAAAATCAGAATTAACAGCATCTGTTAGCTGCTTGAAATTGTGATGTTCTACACCCTCATATGTCTCTGATATATAAAGGATTTGAGTTTTATCCTAGATAGAGCCTCTAAGAGTTTACTGTGCTGCATATAGTTTTAATTTCATAAATATGAACACTCAGCACAAACTTTCCATGAGACCTTGGACTGTCACTGCAGCTTCCTGGCTGACTCCAGAGTGTGACACAGATAATTTTTTAAGTGAGACCTTGTTATTTTTCTGTTTCTCTCCTTCTTGTGGAAACATAACTTCATGCAAAAACATAACTATAGGCCTGACTCCGGATGCATGAATAGTCTATTAACTTTAGGTCCTGTTGCATTCAGAAGAGCCAGACGGGTTCACGAATAGCACCATTTACTGAATGCAGCATATACAGTTCTTTTGGATTGCTGGTGACAAATGCAGTAGCTGCAGAATATATAGCATTAATAATATGGCTGCAATCGCAAGTTTAATTTCTTGGGTCAACACTCAGCATAGCCAAGGATGTAAGACTTACCAAAAGGTGCCCTTTTTGGCCAAGAGGACAATGACAAACCCATTGATCTCTGCCTATGAATTTTGTGTCAAATTCTCATCACCCAGTTAGGTATAAAATTGGGGTACATTTTAGACCTTATTAACCACTGTAGTGCACATTGCTGTGGATGGGAGTGTGGTCAAACCTTCCCTTCTCTGTAGTTGCACTGTATGGAATATTTCTTGGTAGGAGGTGTACTTGGTTTGTATAAAACCAATTAGAAGAAAAGACTGAGTCACTTCCACCTCACTCCAGGTTTCTCCCAGATGCCTTAGCAGCAGCAGCCACAAGATCTCCATCTGGTTTTCACATTTGCATTGCAGACCCTATCAGATATAGAGCTTTGGGTTTTCTTCACTGTTTCATGTTTCCAACAGCTTGGTTTGGTTTTTCCTCCCATTTCTGGGATGGCTGTGTCACCATTTGGGATCATTTGGCCCCTTCTGAAGTCTGTGTAATTCACTTGCTACACATCACACATCTCTGTAAGCAATCAATCATATCTGCATTGTTGACAAGTTGCTTCACCAAAGATAAATTTATAGTAG
>VWZW01004608.1:1640254-1761000 GCA_013397115.1 Edolisoma coerulescens
TATATATATATATATATATATATATATACCTATTTGGTTGCTGATGTAACTGATTGCTGCTATTATTGATTGCTACCATACTGTTTGATTGATACTATATTACTGATTGAGGACAGTCATTTGTTAATAGCTTATTACAAATAAGCTATACCTATTGATACAGAGTAGATATAGTAGATCATATATGTTGTCTTTATTAATCATAAATATATTTACCAGCAGTGAATTTGTGGTAGTTTACTTGCTAACAGACATTTTTTTGGTATTTGAATTATCCTGTAGTAAAGTAGAGAAATTTAGGAAATAAAACCTCTGTCTTCCTGTGTATCACTGAATCCTACAAACCCATAGTCATGACGTCCACACACTCTCAGGCCAGGTAACCTTTTAGGTTCTGCCAGCATGTCACTTTCTTATTAATGCTAGGAAGCCAATGAAAAAATGATAAAATTTGAAGACGAGAGTTGCGTTTATGATCATTATGAATCATATAAACTAGGTATATCAGCATAGATAAGAACTGAAGAAACAGGTACAAATAGAAACATGAAGACAGGATTTATACTACCGACAAAACAATACTTGCATTTTAAATTTAAAATGTGTGAAGTTTTTCTCTACAGAAGCATTTGTTAAATAGAATGTACTCAAAAAGCAGAGAACGATCACCTGCAATTCAAGCTACCACTTAATTCATGTCTTTAAGTAAATTCTCTTTCCTCTAACAAACAGACTAAAATCAGAGCTGGATAGGATGTTCTCTCCGGGAATCTAAGAATCTATGAAACACTAAATATTCTGAGATGAATAATATGAACACCAGTCGATGCAAAGTCATAATTCTGCACCTTATAATAGAGCATGAGAATAAGAACCACGGGGTTTTCAGACTCAAGAGACAGTGATAGAAAAATGTTACTGAAAAAAACAGGACAATTAGCTGCCCCAGTTTTTTGGGCCCTGCTGTCTCAGTGCAAATGAAGTACATGTCTGCAGCAAAGATTGATGTCCACAAATATGAATGAATGACATTGCACTACTCTTCTCTCTCATTAGAATCTAACAGATGATGACCACATTCTACAGTTATTTAAAATATTTCACCTTTTACAAGTGAAGATAGTTAAGTTTATAATTTTTTTTTCCTAGGGATATCTGTCAGCTGTGAAGTACTGCAGTATAAATGGTCCAAGTACCATGACATCAAAGAATTTTAATAAATATACTTTCTACTGTCTTTTAGCTGTATTTCAAGGTAACATACAAGATAACATGAAAGGCCATTCTGAAGTAACTGAATTGGAGGGTTTGTTCAATTTTTAAAACTATCTACTTACTGGTATGAAAAAATGCATACAATAATGTATGTCATATAAAACATTTGTTACATTTGCTTGGGGAAGGAAAGTATAGAAATTGTATCATTGACTTGTTTCACTTTACAAAGAAAATCTGGAGCCAGGGATGAGAAGAAATGGAGAGAAGGATGTATAGAAGTCCACAATCTGCTAGGTAACACCAACTGGAATTCAGGCAATTTTTAAAACCACAGACTCAAAGCAATCCCAGAATATCAAAGATTACAAGACCTGTCTTTGTGTAAGGACTCAGAATTTTGTGCTGTCTAACTAAGCTAAAACTGGAATTTTTCATATACTATTTCTGCACAAATACGTTACGGTTTCTGTACAACTACATTTCCAGAGACCCCCTTCTACCCAGAGACTTCCTTCTATACAGGAGGCAGCTCCTCTGCTGGGATACATCACTGTAAAATCTAACTCCCCCAAGAAAAAAGTTATATGTAGTCACATTTACGAATAGTACCTATCTTATTTAATTTTTCAATAATGCTGTCCTGCAGTGCATTTTCTCCCTCTTTTCTCATTTAAAAAAACAACAATAAAAAGAGGGAATTATTGTCCCAGTCATGTACAGTGCAACTGTATCATGAAGCAGTGAAAAGGGACCGTATCCAGCTGTGCTTTAAATATTACACAAGTTTTGCATATGCATAGTTTGGAGACCCACCTGCTGAGTTAATACAAACAAAAAAAGAATCATATAGTGTAGAACTTCTAAAGAGAAAACTATGAGAATAGATTATAGAGCATAAAGCCAGAAAAGAACAACAGGATACAAAACCAGTTATTTGAAAAGCACACAAAAAATGTAATAAAAATGTAAGTAACTGAATACATTGATTTCATTAAATTATATTAGGATCATTCCAACTCCTTCTCCTTGATTTCTTAATACAGTATAAGTATGAAACCTATGAAAGATGTAAAGACAACCGTGATGTTTATTTTGGTTCATTTTTTTGTTCTGAAATTGGAACATGGCAAAGTAAGGAGTTGAGATTATGTAACCATCACACAAATAGCTCAGCAGTCTTACATTAATGCATATTAATCTGACTAGCTGATGATATCATGTTCAGTTTTATGGCTTTATTTTTGACTTGAATCGAGGTTGTCTTTTATTCACATTTATAGAATTACTGACACCTATTCCCGTTTTTCTAACATCAACTAAGGAAGAGTCTCTGTACCAGGTGAACTCTGCTAATTGGAGTAAAAACCACTTTACCCTTCAAGTGGTTATGAGTTTTTGAAAGGTATGGTTTAATCAATATTTTACATGACTCTTTGTCTTCTATTGATCATTATCTTCCTCTCTTTTGCCTTTCATTTTCTTACTTTGTAGTAATTTATCACATTGTTTTCTTTTCCATTTCTTTTCCATAATATTTGAAATGAAAACTCAGAGAATGATGTTGTCACACAGTGATATAACGGCAATTTCTTTTGCAACCCCTAAAATTGCCAACATGTTCTCCAATTTACTTCATGGTGGAAAGTTCAAAGAAGCAGAAAGAACAGTGATGTGATGGACAGTCCCTAAAGAAAAGGGCTAATAGGATGCAACTGAAGGGATATTGCAAGATTCTGATACTAAGATGAATGGAGGAAGAGAGAGTGATGCTTCTTTTTCTTCCTAGAGATAATTTTCCTGTAATTTTATTTGAGCTATTGCTTTCACTCCATGGTGTTATGAGTTTTTAAAATTATCCTTCCTTGCACTTGCAGGGGTGCCACTAATCCACCCAAGAAACAGAAAGCTGAATTCTTGGATTCTTCTGCTTTAGCAAGACAGGCAGAAATTAAATTTAGATATAAGCTATAATTTAAAACTTTGGGCTCAATTCTGCAATGCTTATACATAGGAAAGAGCAACAGCTGGAATGTAAACCTTCTGTAAGAGGGAACTGAGGTCAGAATTCATGCCTCCTAATTTTAGCTTTCAAAAAAAAAAAAAAAAAGGAATATCTATTAGTACTTGGTCACCAAGGCTGTCTTGTAAAGCCAGTGGAAAAGTAGAGGATTTGTCAAGAGTTCATTTTTGGCTCTTTAATATCTTTGAAGCCAATGGAAAGGCAGAGGCTCCTCTGCAGCCTAACTTGGATGCTCTGAATCATTTTCTAGAGCAGTCTCTAGCTCATTATGGAGCACTGTGAGATCTGCTGGGTTATTAGTCTCATTACGGAATATCCCCTGGGGCACACCTATAAATCACACTGTCATTTCTCTTACCTTAGTGCTCTGTTTCAAGACAGAATTAATTATCTGCTGGAATGCCTTTCTCTGTTCCGTGAGTGTAAGAAGATCTGAGTCCAGCTACCTTAGGCTAGACCATGCCTTTTAGGTGAACTAAACTTGAAAAGATCAGTATCACTCCGCACATAAAATACAAATGTGCTAATCTGAATCGGAACTTCGTTTAAGATGATAATTCAATTTCACCAGAGGATCTAATCTGTGATTTTAAATCAGGAGTCCTCTGTATTAACTCTTCAATACATTACAATATCCTTCATAATTCAGAAGAATTTTTGCAATCATTCCATCAAGTTATCTCAGCTTCCTCTCCAAAAATTGTTAAACCACAAGGTAAAAGTGAACTATGGAAGTTGGTTATTAACACTAAACTCCTGAAACTGTATTTAAATAATGTTTTTTGAAAAACATAAGAAGAAAGTATACAGCAGTAAAACATGCTTATTCCACTGTAATAAGATTGGATTAGTTGAGTATGTGAAACACATACTTTTCTGTACATTTTCTGTAGCTCTCTGATATTTGCTCTCTCATAAATGAAGCTCCAAAGAAATTGAACAACATCTTAGTCAGTTTTAATTCAGTTTATACCGGTAATACTATATAAAGGAGTTGAAGTAGCAGGAATTGCAAAAAGTATGGCTTTCAGGTACTTTTGAAGGTAAATTTCCTCCTCAGTTATTTTCAAAGGAAAACATACCTGTTCACAAGTCTCATTCAGAGCTTTTGGGTATATAAAATTCCATAAATTGGCTTCTTTAATTGCAGAAAGCAAGTTATTAGAACAAATGGTGCCAGTGTTTACGAGTAAGAGTTCAATTTACTTTCTTTATATATTAATCCATATCATTAATTTCTTTCTTATTGAGCTAATGGAACTCTAAGGGTGGTACCCTAAAACTGATGTCAATGTGATGAATTTCATCTTTAGTACGTCCTGGTTCATTAACATCTCATTCATTAAGACTATTACATATTTTATGCCATTTTGATCATCTGTCTTTGCAGATTCCTCTTAAGCCCAAATACATGTGAGCTGCTACTCTTTAATTTTAGACTTCATGGAACGCTCAGTCTTAATATAGACTTGGAGAGGAAACTGCTGTAGTGGTTTCCTTTGTGTGCACCATCCTTTTTGGTTTTTTTTTAATTTTTACTCTTTTCATATATTTGTACACTTTATTGAACAAATACATATTCAAACAGAAAAAAAGCAGTTACAAATACATCATTTGCATGTATCTAGAAGGAAAGCATTCTGCTGTGAAGGAGTCTATCAGGTGGTGGTTTGGTTCTGTGTTTAAAGTTATCCAGGGCCTATAATTATGAACAGTTTAGACCAGATTTCTTTAGATTAGATTACATAATGGCACATGAAACAAATGCTACTTCTTTGATTCTTTTATCCATGTCTGCCGCTATAATAGGGCATAATTGATGCCTTAGGTTTTAACTTTTATATTTTTTGAACCCTGTACCAAAACTTCATATAGTCTCAAACTTCCTATAGTCTGTTAGCTACCGTCCTCTCATGCTGATTAGATATAACAAACCCACTCTGGGCCTGAACTCGAGGACACCTTGTTGTTCCAGGCCCCAAAATTTGAAAACTAAAGCCTCTGACAGGGGGAGCAAACTCGGGGTAATTACATCACTACCTGAAATTATAATTGGAGAATTAACCCTGATATGCAAATGAACCAAAATTACAAAAGCGTGAAGAACCTGTGACCCAGGGTCCATTTTGCGTGGAGCCCCTTGGAGGCTTATGACTGCCCAAGGTGTACCTTTGAAGGCTCTTCAAATAAATGCCTGCTTCTATTGTCTTAATCTTGTCCAGCCTCTGTTTTCAGGTAGCCACTTCAAGGCATCATAATGATATATTATACTAGATGTAAAGATTTTTAAATTTTATTTATCTTACATACAAACTTCCTTAAATCCTAAATTATTGCTATTATGATGAGAAGAAAAAATGATTTGTTAACACTTTAACAATATAAACTCTTTAAAACCAATGGTTTAGTGAATTTATCTATTGTCCTTTACCAAAACCAAAAATTCTTCACAATTCAGTGAAACAAAAATATCCAAAAATAAAAGTATTTTTCTATTGGATATAGAAATCATGAGGTTCAGATTTTCCATAATTTCCCATAAAAAATTTTTCTTAATTATCATGAACTATAATAAATTTTTATATTCATGGCAAAATGATGCAATGCCTACTGGGTCAATGCTTTTGGTTCACAGTTCCCAAAAACTGTTCGGTTGCACTAACTTGATTTAATGGCAAAATTCATTACATATCAGTGCAAAAATAATTATTATTTGACACTTATTACAGCTCCTGACAGTGATTTAGTTCAAGTCTGCTAGAAGAGTGAACCTACATAGTCACCTCCATTGCAGTACTGTGGGCAAAGATTAGCAAAGATACCATGTCTTAAATTTTACTGTTAAAATTTTTACCTATATAATTCCAACACTAGGAAAGTAGAAAAAAAAATTGTTTTCTCTAAGTCTGATAACTAATCCAGCATGCAATATTTGTGATTCTTTCAGAAGTAACAACTTTTTTTGTTTAATAGTACATAGGTAAAGTGACTGTCCTAATTATGCCCTCTTACCAAGCTTAGCTCGTGGAGTCATCTCTGAGCATGTGAACTGAGACGAAGAGGTGTACCCCAGGAAGGTAAAAAATGCAATTTCAGATCAGCATGGAATGTGTTGTACATCATCAGGCCTTAGATGTGGAAAAACAGAATTTTTACCCCCTGCTAAGGTTCAGCTATTGAAATATTTGAACAGATATTATTTGACACCCACATGTTTGAACACTCAGATATCACAGGGAAAAGGCTCAAAGAGTGTTTAATGAGATAATGAAAGTATGGGAACCATTTTGTTCTCCTATTCATATAAATCTCAATTCAAGGAAAACTTAGTGCAGAATTTATACTAGAAAGTGCGGTGAGATGAATCATGATTTTTTGTATCACCAAGACATGATGGGAATGCAACGATATTGAGGGGCAGTAAGAAGGCCTGTTATATCATCCCAGTCTAACTATGTTTACTCCATCTAACAAGAGTAGAAAGCAAACATATGATCTTTCTAAATTAAAAAAAAAAAAAAATATTGTTTTAATCTTTAAGAGCGTAGATTTTCAAGAAAAGAACATAGTATAGATTGTCCTTTTAGCCATCTTAAATATGTGAAAGTACCTTTTGAATGGTAGGATTTTGTAGTCAATTTTTCTTCCTAAGATAAAAAATGGAGAAAGAAGTAGTTAAGGTTTTTCTTTTTTCTTTATAAAGAGAAGATTAAAGGACTACTCAGATAGAATCTTCACTCATTTTTTATCTTTGTTTCTTTTTTTGCCAGAAGGAAAAAATAAGATCATGTTATCTAGACTTTAAATGTAGAACAATCTTTTAAATCCTCATTATTCTGAAGATTATAAAGATTACAATTCCATACAATATTTCCTGAAAACAGACACAGAGAAATAACAAGCAAGTATCTAAATGAGGGACCAAGATTCTTTCTTTCAAACACTGAAAGAAAAAAAGAGAAAGGACACATAGCATTAGCTGTCTTGCTGCCATTCTGTCCTCAAAGCTGTATGGTAGAAATGAACATGAATTAGAGAGAATGGCCTAAAAAGACTGTAAGTAGCTTTTTTAATACAAAATATGCTGATCTGCAGAGCACAGAATCAGCTGCATTTTCAAAGGTGCTCAGTATTGGAAAGACATAAAGCAAAGAGCATATGAAAGCTAAAATCCTGCTCAGAAAAATGGATGTGCAAGCTCTGCATTCCAAACACTCACTTAAAAATTCTGCCTTTTCCAGTTTTACTTACGCAATTTACAATCATTTGAGGTTAACTTTTGCTTTTGTTTCATACGACACAAGCCACACATCACTATTGGTTTTTTCCCAAGCCATCTCCAAATTTTGTTTCGAAAATTAATTTGCCAATTCTAGTAAGTTTTTCATTTGTCATGAACATGTTTGAACATTTTTGAACATGTTTGAACATTTACTGGAGTGCTTTGCCTTGATATTGCACAGGATAGAATGTACAGAACACGTGATAGCACTAAACTGAGCTGAGTTCATGTTCTCTTATACTCAAACTACACTTAGAAGGAAATAATTAGAAAGCAGTGAAGAAATGATTGTGTATTTTTAAACTAAGGTATGTTTTTTCTAATATAGCCATCAGAAATGTCAGAATATCCTGCTAAAAACAAACTGCTTCTGGAATATTTGGTAGCTTTCCACATAAATTAACCGAAATGGTACCACAGTGGAGGGACTGGATGAAGTTTAAAAAAAGTAAAATTCTCTGACCAACAAAGTACGAAAGAGCAGTATTATTTGCCACAGTTCTTATACAGCAAGTTGTTCTTGGTCTCTTAATCCTTATTCTGGATCAACTGAAATTCAGACCCCCACAATGTGAGAAAATGTTTTGAGAAAGAATCAGTAGTATAGTCTTGATGCCTGATTTATGAAGAAAATTAAGTATATTGGGTTGTTCTGACTGTATGTCTCCCTATATAATTTAGTTGGTCAATTTCTAAGCAAATCAAGAGGTAGAAATCTCAGAGACAAAAGATTTTGACACATTTTGTGGGAATTTCAAGGTAAGTAGAGGATGGAGACCAAAATAAGGAAAAGAGGGTATGAATTTGGCCCACTGAATAATTCCAAGAAGAAAATCAACACATATATGCTCTGAGGTACCAGTAATACATCCTGACACAGCAACACTAAAAAATAAAGGACACAGCTAGCCTGGTATAGCACCATGGGACTTATTAATGAGACCTAAACATAGCGTGTAGGAAATTGGCTGTCACTCATTCTACATCTCATGGGACTACCTTGGCTTTAAATAATTTTTCTGCTTGAAGTTCTGAAAAAAATAATCATTCTACTGCACTCACTAGTGCTTTTTTTGAAAAGACTTCCTGCGCTGATGATTTTGAGTCTGTTAAAATTTATGGCTGATAATATGTTTACAAAATCATGACACTACTTAAAATTTAAATGATTTATTTAAGATTTTAGAAATGCCATGTATATGACAGGTGAAGTAGGAAGTCAGTTTGTACTTCTTTCTGTTAAGAAATGGGATAAAGGTATCAGAAACGCAAAAGTTTTTTCCTCTGTGATTTATGTATTGGCTTTTTTAGAACAAGTGTGATAGAATGTTTGCTACCTATCTTTTCCAGATTTAGTATTGGAAAATTTTTATGGTAGAACTTAAAATTTATATTCTAATAAGTTTTCAGTAGATTACATGATAGATTCTAATACATGCATACTATCTTCCATTTTTTTGTCTGTGCGTACCCTGTATATAAAATGTTTTCATTGGGATATAGAAGGATTTCCACTGAGGCTGTTTGCCTGTTTGCTACTTTTCTCTAGGGTTCAGAGATTACTAGCAGAGAGCTAATAACAAAACATTGTTGTTACTTTTGAAATTGCAGCCCCTTATCTGAATGACTAAGCTGGAAGCAGAAACAGAGTTTTCTCGGGGAAGATTATGTGGAAGCAACAGAACATCTGCTGAAAGACTTGAAGTCTTTCAAGTCTGTCAATAATTACTTGACTGAGAAATACAGAACTTTACAAAAGGAAAGCCTTCGCAGTGATACTTGTAAAAAGAAAAGAGAGTAGAAGGAAGGAATCTGCAAAGACCCAAAGATCTTGAAAGGACTGAAGAAAAATTAAAAGTAATGCAGACCTTTTTAGATTGGATTTTGAGTGGAAACTTTTATTGCTTTTCCAAACAGCAATGTACTTCCTGGGCAGGAAGTACTTTGCAGCAGAGCTGGCACAAGAGGAAATGGGATCAGGATGTGGATGGCTAACATAGAGAGTCCCATCTCTTTGGAACCGGTGCTTGACTGTGACTCTGCAAACCCTGATGGTGCCCATGAGCCTACAGATGCTGAGCCCTGGTGAATTTGCAGAGGCCAACTTGATCAGGTATGTATTGAGATAGTTTATTCAGTATTATGGTATTACGAATTTCATGGTAAATATGTACCATCAATTTCTCTATTTCCTCTAAAGGTTTTCAAAAATCTTAAAATCTTGAACAAAAAATGTTGCTTGAATAAATACATCTGTCTTTACTATTTGAATACACTGTAATTATTGGTTTCTTCCTACTCCTTTAAACATCAGACTTCAATTTATTTTTACAGCTTCTGCAGAAATTTATTCCAGCACATGCTTCTTTTTCTTGCAATAAGAGACCTGCTGTATATGTGAGTTCTTCAGTAATGATCCTTATTCCTTTTTCAGATGCATAATAACTACATGTTCTTCTGGAAGAGGCTAAAACATTTGTTGGCTTGTCGAGGAGTTTTTTTCCAAACTGTATTTAATTCTCTTTAATGGAAATTAAACCTTCATTTGTTTTAGAGGAATTTTCAGAGCACATTCCTCTTGGACGTATGTCAAAAATACTTATAGAAGCAACATGCAGAAAGGTGAGTAACTGAACTTAAATGACCATTACCAAAATAATACAAATTCCATTTTCAGATTACTATCTCTAATTTAACAGCATAGTAGACACTTATTAAAATATATTTTCTTCTTTCCCCTTTTCAGAAGTGAACAAAACACCACTACAAAGTGCCAAACTGACAGCAGCGGAATTAATTTTGTCTGCCTGGTAGACAAAGCATAGCAATCAAGCTGGATTTCTTTAAATTTTAGTACTTTTGTCAGGCTTGTCTTTTTCCTCTGCTCTATGCAATGGCTCTTTGTCCATTGAAATTAACTGTACCATTTCCGTTTACTCCAAAGACTTTTAGTTCAACCCTCAAACAGAGAAACTAACTGCATGCTAATTACCATTTCAGTAACATGTAAATATGCTAAACTACGTGTTTGTCAAAACAAAAAGAAGTAGGAGAAGAAGAAAGGATGTGGTTTCAGATTATTGGCTAAGACAAGTCCTATTCTTGAATCTTCTTACTGCTAGCAAGTCTAAGTACTTCGAGGAACATTATTTTTGAATAGTGACTACTCAGAAGTGGGAAGTACAACTCATTAAAAATAAGTTGGGTCTCGCAACAGTTGGTAGGAGAACGATTAACTATATTGACATCAAGGATGAAAAATTTGTGTAAGGGCAAATCTAGCACATCTGTGAATAGAAAAGGTTTCTAGGATGACAATTATCCTATTCTTTCCACTTTTCAGGGAAGAGGTTGAACTATTTTAGATGTAGGACTGACTCCCTGGAGAGCTCTATATTAGCTAGGGGTGATTGAGAGGGAGGGAGAGAAGAAGGGAAAGGAGTTCACATTTTTTCCCCAGTCTCTGAAGTAAAAAAGATACATTCTTCAATAATTTTAGAAAGTACATTACAAGAGTAAGAATTTTCGTAATTTTAATTGTATTAAAATATAAATTTTAATTAAATAAAAATGTTAATATCTAACAAAACTTAGCAATTCCAGATAACTCAGATGCAAACACTGTGGCAGCCTTCACAAACACACTAAGACAGACATTCCCCCCTTCCTATTAAATCCACATGTGGATGGATTGACAACACCAAATTGAGTGATGTGATCGACACACCCAAAGAACAGGAAGCCATCCAGAGGGACTTAGACTAGCTCAAGAAGTGGGCCAATGGAAACCTCATGAGGTCCAATAAGGCCAAGCACAAGGTCTCAAGTCTTTTTATCCTGCATTGCCAGGTTTAACCTCACTCCTTATTTCCAACCTCTCTCTTTATTCCTGGAGGTTACCCTCAGTCCTTTCAGCATGCAAAAAATGAGGAAGGGCACCCTATGGTCTATACTTGGCAGTTTCTCTGTGACATTCCCATCTTCTCACACCTTTCCTCTGCTTCAATGTGAGTTCTTCCACTGCCTGCAATGCTTCAGGAAAACTTTCTCCAGGGCAGGTTTTCCTTGGGTGGAAGGGAATAGCCGCTCTGCCACAGAGCAGCTCCTCATCCCCCTTGTCTGACTTTGGTGTTTCTTCTGCTGTTTTGCATGCCTTTTATTCCCTCCTCCCCCCTCTGTTTGGTGCTCTGCCCTTTCTCAAATACAGTATCACAGAGGAGCCACCACTGTGGCCAAGAGACTCTGCTGTGCCCTGTGTGTTTTGGCTGGAGCTGGCTGGAGCCACCCATGTCCAGCCCTGGGCAGCCCCAGCCTCTCCTCATGGAGACCACCCTGCACCCCCTGGCCAGCACCTCCCCACGCACATCCAGTGCAAAGAGATACACAAACTCCTTGAGGAGTTGCAGAGAGCCTTGTCTCAGAATTCTGGGAGAACAAAAAGTCAAAAACCCATTATCTGCTTGATTCCTTTAAATATGTATGAATACAAGAAAATTGTTTTGAATTAGATTTACTGTATTTTATTTATAGATAAGTTACACTCTCTATTTCCATGAAGAACAGAAAATTAGTTTATTATTGTATTGTGCAACAACACTTGACACATCCACTGAAATCAGACAATAGAAAGGTGGTCGTGTTCATTGAGATTTTTTTTCTCAATATGCAATGAAAACCTTCAAGTGCTTATGGATATTTTGCAAACACGCCTGCTCAGATTTCCATAAAATCTGATGTATAACAGAGTTAAAAATTCTTTTTTTTCAGAAAGGAAAACTGAACAAAATGCAGACGATATCAACTCGTAGATAGATTTTTTGAATGCAATGCTGAGCAATGGCTTGAAAAATGAGGCAATTAAGGTTTGCTTATGAACAATTACCTGTGAGATCACGAACTGCTCAGATGAGCAAAAAAAGTAAATTAGGTATATGTACAGAAGATATAAGAAAAATATTAGATTTTTGAACCAAGGAAGGACAATTATACAGGAAATTATCCTGAAAAATCAGAATATGTTAATTATTTTATATGATTAAACTAACATGCAAAATAGCTGAAATCTGCCAACAGTTTGCAGAACTACACATGAAACATGTAGGATGGTTTTAAGAACTTGTTTTCAGGGAAGCTCTTGGTTCTTCCAGGCTGTTGAGACATCATCAACCTTTGTTCATGCAGCTCTGTGAAGGAGTGTGGCTGTACCAAACACCAATTTCATTTGAATGTACTTGCTACTGTAGTAATACATTATTCGTTGAGTTCTTCTTACAGCCCTGATTCTCTTGGGCTTTCAAATCGTGACATCTTTGTGATGTGAGTTTGCTCACAGGATTCCATGCAGTCTCTGCTTTTCCCATATTGTGATCATTGCACACACAAATTAAAACAGCTGTATGAATGAACATAGTGACCGGTAATATTTGAGTTGCAGTCTCATATATCATTAAGAATTTGCATTCATCAACTGGGGAAAAAAATGTATCAAATGACACAGATTCTTTTTCAACAAAAATATGTGTTCCAGAATAATAGAAGTAAACTGGAAAATAATTGACTTCTACTTAAATTCTATTAGTTCTGCATAACCTAGGAAAAAAATAATGTGGAAAATGTAGCAAAATATAATTTCTCATCAGCACAATTCAAAGATTGGTTTTCTTATTCAATAAAAAAATCATTACAAGTCAAACTGACTTATGCAGCTGAAAAATGAGATAAATAAAGGACTGTTTCTCTCCCTCCTTGTGTTACAAAGGTACAGACGCTCTTTGAGATGGGTTTAAAAGGAACAGATGAGAAGTTTTTATTGGGTGCCAAGTAATACTTCACTCCAAAATTTACTGTTCTAGAAAAATAAGAAACAAAATAAATTTTAACAACTCTCTTAATGCAAATCCAGAGTCAAAGCACTATTGTTTTTGCTACTTATTTTCCTTGCCTTGGGGGACAAAATGGTTAGACGAGCAATGTAACCACAATTAACTGAAAGAAAAACAAAGCTTTTCTTTCAAAAAGAAAAACAATTTAAACATACAGGTAATAAACAATATTTTATTACAATGCTGTTCTTATGTCCAAACAGTGGCAAGGCTGAAGATGTATTCACAGCAGGTGTACACACACAGAGAGCCCATATATATCCTACGTACACATTCAAAAATACCTACCTACATACATATATATACACATAAACCTGATCTGCCAAAGATCATACAGATCCACAGAGCATCCACACGAACACAGGGTGCACCAACACACTCCTTCCCTCTCTGGCTGGACAGGATGGAGGTCCAGTGATGAGAAATATATATCCATATGTACAATGTGTGTCCTTCTAGCAGCTGCATTTACTCAGCCTGCCCAGTGTTGAGATCCACTTATTAAAATTTTTAGAATGACGCCTGTGCCTGAATTAAGGTGTAAACAAGACCATATGCCAAAGTCAATAGAATGAATTTTATTTAACAGTAAATGTGAGAGAGAGAGAGTGTGAAAGACAGAAAAGAGGTGGAGGGACACAAAGGTTGTGACAGAGACAAATTAAGTAGAAAATATCACCACTCTGGGTCCCAACGGCATCCCATTGATCCTCTCCATCAGGTCTTCTTGGTGGTGAGGGTCCCCCCAAAAAACATAGAGTCCAGTGGATTAATACATGTTTGGGCAAGGTGGGAATGCCCAGGTACCTCCCCTGGGGAGGGGGGCGGTTTGACACAGTCCCTTGTAACAGACTCTGGAGGTGCTGCATCACTTGGCATCACATGCAGTGCTCTGGTGCAAGGCCTCAGGAATAAGTCTGGGAAGCACTTTGCTGGCCTAAATGAATTTATTAGTGCAATATCAGTCTTACATCAAGACTAGTGCACTCTGTTGATTGCAAGCAACCTTAAACAGTTTATATGTATAAGTGAAAGGTAGATTATTTTCACTAAAGGTTACACACAATATGACTTTTAAATCTTTATTATAATGGTGAACACCAACTGCAGGTAAGAAAAAAACTTCTGTTTTGCTGCCATCAGGCCCAAGTTCCCCATATCAATACTCAGAATTGTCCCTCTGTACACAGCACAACCATTTACCTCATACCTGAATCTGATCAGAGTTAGATCCACATACTAGGGTTTCTTGCCACAGGGAACGCAAACTTTCCTGCCAAGAAAATTCAAAGTCAAGTCCTGTCCCACAGCTATGACAAAAGGATTAAACATTATTTCTTCTTTGCAATACCATAAGCAAAGAAATTAATTTAAAATTCACTGAGTCAGAGGTAGTATGAGTTGGTAAACAAGCAGTTTGGATTATCTCAAAGGGATAGTGAATCATGGACACAAATTTCTACCTAACCTTGTTTGTGGATTTTATCCAGTGACTCATTAACATAAAACACAACAATCCTAAGGCTGGGAGTAAAGTAATGGTTTTTAGCTGCTCTAAAAGTCTTTATTATATCCAGTTATTACTTCTTTGAATAAAAGAATATCTCAAATCACTTTTGGAGAGTGTTGTGAGACATGAGCCCACAGACACTTAGGAAAGCTTTTGATCCTGCTATCCATTTTTCTAAATTTTTGTTAGCACCATACTCTAGCAGTCTATATTTTAGCGATTACAGCAGTTGTTGACTGGCTTGCCATGTGTTGTACAACACTAAGCCTGGCCAGTCACCACTCACCTCTGTGAATCAAGATATGTGTCCACAACTGTGTGACTGTGTTAGATTTCCTGTCCACTTCTCATGCCTACTCAGGACTTCGTGATTAACAATCTAACACATACCTCTGTCTACTGTTTATTTTGAATGTAAGAATATTTTTATATTGCACTGCTCCTGAATTGCTAAAATTTTCCATCTTTCAGTAATAACATTTAAGGTTTCTTAATCTTGTCCTAACACTGTTAATATTTTCATTTACAGTTAGCATTTTCGGAGGTGCACTGATTTCGTAATGGATGTGTAAGATGCTGGCATCCCATTTTGAAACAAGGTTTTGCTACAAACTCTCTCGGGTTACTTTTGCCATACGCCTCTCATTTCTGAAATCTCTGTTCCTGAATAAATCTTTTGGGGTTTTTTAACTCCTCTCTCCCATTTCCCAGTGTTATCAAGGAGGTAGTTTTGCATCAGATTCTCAATGTATCTGTCCTGGCTACTAGTTTATTTCCTTAATGGCAGTAAAGATGAAATAGAAACTGTATGTAATGACTTTGCAGTTTTTAACAGTGGCATGAGAGTCAAAATTGTGGTACCCATCTATTGAAAGTGAAAAATAGAAGGATCTGGGTATTTATAAATCCACAGCTGAACTTCAGCTCCTAGAAAAAATACTCGCACAAGTTATCAAACAATTTGGTAAACTCCTACAAGAGAACAAAATGATGAGTAAGAGCCTAAATGGATCTGCTAAAATCAGGTAGTGTCAAACCTATCTTGTTTTTGCAACAGGGTAACACTCATTGTGAATCCTGGAAGATCAGTGGATGTCAAATATCTTGATGTTTGTAAGGCCTTTGACATTTTTTCACATGAAATTTCATAAACAAATTAAGGAATTCTTGTTTTAATAAAGAATCAATGAAAACCAGTAGGAAAGACAGGGATTATAAAGTACATTCAGGCAGGGATTATCCATGAGAATGGCAGGTTACCAAAATAGTCTGCTCTAATTTTCAGCCTATTTTTAAATATCTATGTTTTAGATAACAAGAATTTAAGAAGAGGGGCTGGCATGTTGCAGAACATTAGTAAGGTAAGTACTAGAGAATAGGCTGGAATATTAAATATTTTCAAAAAAAGTGGAGATATGGTCTTAAAAAGATCAGATGCTGTTCAAATAAGGACAAGCACAAGATCATTTACAAATTATAAAGAACAGATCTGACTATTCTTATAGATCAGCCTGTGAAAACATAAATGACAAGAGACATCACAGACTGCATCCAGGAAAGGCATTTTCAGATGAAGCAAGTGTAAAAAAACGTGTATGCGGAAAGCACTGGTGATGTATACAGTACTGGCCACCCATGTTTTGAAAATGTTTATTCATACTGAAGTAGATTTGACATATTAATGCTTCTAGAAACATGTGGAGAAAAGGCTGACTATTTTGAAGAAGAAAAACGGGTTTCTTTTTTTTACTTGCAAAACAAAGGCTAAGAAAAGATATAACTGAGGTGATAAATCACTTTCCCACTGCCTACATTATAAGCATAAACTTAAGGGCAAAAAAAAGCCTTATTTTAGGTAAAGGATGATGTTGACACAAGAAAATGATGAATTTAATCTGCCCATAAATTAAATTAGGTTGTAAATTATAACAGTTCTAACCATCAGAGGAGTGACATTTAGGGGGGAGAGGGGAGGGCAGGGAGGGAATTCAAACCCAATAAGCTGATTAAGTTCTCTCTTGAAGCTAGTTAAAGAAATTGCGATGAAGCAATTGCCTGCTATAACAGCTGGGACTGGTCTTCATGCTTCAGGAGAGCCCTTCCTGTTCCAAATTCTTCATCTTACATCTAAATTTAAAGAAAGTATGTACAGCAGCTGCTAAACTTCTTTTAGTAGTATGCACCTATATTCCCTCAGTAATAAAAATCTGTGTTCTTTGCTAGTCACTAACACCACTCTGTGAGAGCAGTCTGGAATCAGGCCTCTGACATGCCACAGACTGCAGGGGATGGCATTTTTTGGCATCTCACCACCATCCCTTCACTGACTTCAGCAGCACTGAGTAGCAGCTCTGGCCTCCTGTGCACCCCATCCCATACCAATCCCTGCATTAATTGCCTTGCATGACTTGTCAGATCTGATGGCAGCACTCCTGATTGTGTGCGCTCCCTGGACATGAGCTAATAGGAGTACGAATCTGCTAGGTCTGCCTGGGAGAGGCTTGTTCAGTACCTACTGGTTCAGTAGAATACTTATCACATTATGTTTCTGTTCCAGTTGCAGCTAACTGGGTCCAGCTCCTGTTCCTTTCTCCCATGCTGTGAGCCAAAGGTGCCTGAGTGTGCCTTCCTGGGCAAAGGTTACACGCCACGGAGATCTGTGCTACTGCAATTATGCTGGTTTTGGTGGGCAGGATACACAGATTAAAAGTGAGGAAGTAAAGGGTGTCAGAGAGGAAGCCGCTTATTGATAATGCGACCTGATATTCTCAGTTAACGTCTCTGCCGTCGAATTAGCTGAACATTTGAGAGAGTTGGAACAAGTGTTGCCATTGCAATTCAAGAAGAGCTCCTTCAGCTGTCCCTTCAGGTTATAAATTTACAGTCAACTTTTTCTTACTTTTGTTTCAATTTTGAGGAGAGTGACTCGTGCAAAAAGTATTTTTTTATTTTCAGTTCAAGAGGCATTAGAACGTTCTGAGAGATGACACTTTTGAAGTTTGAGAAGAACTTTCTGAACATTAATGAATAATTAGTGTCTCAAATAATACACATTTTTAATAAGCATGATTGTTAAGTTGCTACTACAATGAAAATATTAAATCTCCTTGTTACGTCGAAATGCAAAACTTCTTACTAGATACGTAACTTGCAAATGTAGAACTCAAAAATATATTCTTAAAAATATAAGAAGTAAACAAAATGCAAATGCACTGGACATAGCCAAAACATGTTCAATATACTCAGGCTGTCTTTAAAAACAAAGACATTGAAATAAAAATTAATATTCAATAAAATATTCCTGAAGTGTTTTGATGGAATTTAAACTAATGTAACTCAAAGTGGAGGACACTATTTGTTGCTTCTGAGACTACAGTTAGAAATTACTCATTCTTACATTCTATACCTCAAGCACTTCAAAGTTTCAATTGCAGATTTATCACTGTTTCATGCAAAGTTATTCCCAGTAATGAAAAAAAATACACACACACTCCCCAGTAGTTATATGCATATTTCAAAGTATAAATGGAAAGCATAAAGAAACTTTAAACAAATCAGTTGTTCTGAACTTATATTTCTAATGTTCTAGAACTAGGAATTTTTTTGGCATACCAAACCTCTGCCTGATTGACAGAAAATGGAAGTCTCCAAGAATATCTGCAATTAGAGTGACCTCTGATATAGTTAAATAAGGAATTAACCATATGGAGTACCATAATCCTCAAGAAGAATACACGCATATGTCCATAAAGAGAGAGAGAAAAAAGTATCTCTTAAAACTCTCAGTAATGACAAACTGAGTGTTGCAATATGCAACAACACAAAAGTTCAGCTTAATGTATAATTTGATTTTCCTGCTTAGATTTATCATCGACAGATGCACCGAACAATGCCAAAACCTCTGAGGATTGGTTGGTCACTGAAACAGGCTCCCCAGGGAAGTGGTCATGGCAGCAAGCCTGCCAGAGTTTAAGGAGTGATTGGATTATGCTTTTAGTTTTTAGGTTTAGGCAGTCCTGACAGGAGCAGGGAGTTGGACCTCATTATCCTAATGAGTCCCTTACAACTTGAAATATGTTATGATCCTGTGATTCAATAGTGAATTCTCATGTTTTTCCAGAGAATGGAGAAAAATTATTTTTTAATCTTTGCTGATAAAAAGGTTATCTCATTTCTCAATATATCCTTTAGTGCTTATAAAAACAGGTAAAGGAAATATATAGCTTGGAACATCTGAGAATACTAGTGGTATTCATATGTCATAAATACCATGTGAATAATACCAACACTCTTGTTAAAACCACAGATAACCAAGCGCCTGTTATTGTCCTCTTTAATTAGTATACACTTTTCATCAAGAGTTAATAGAAAATATAGAGGAACTGATTATTTTCACAGATATGCTGGGGTAAGTAAAGAATTGTTCTGCTTTATATAGCTTGTAAAATAGGCCTGAGAGGAGAGTAAAGTCCAAAATCGTGTAACAGAACAGGGTGTAAATGTGGGAGACTGAATTTTGAACACATAGTGTATTTTCACAGACAGGTGTTCTTTTAAAAAAAGTACTTTGAAAAATTATTTGATTCTTGGAATGTTTATGCTCTTAAGACTTCCTTTGTTGGAATCCACGCCTGTTGAAGCAAATGATAAGTCTCCCATTCATTCAACCGTGTACAAAGAGCTTTTGCAAATCCTACTCAGAACACACTCTTCTCAGACGTTACTTTGAGGAGCTGCCTAATCTGGCAGCCTGACAGACAGAAGATGCTCCAGCTTCATGCTTCCAAGTCCAGATTCCCAGTAGGCACCACATGCACACATGCACCCAGGACATGCACACACGTATGCATCCCTGTGTACACACAGATCAAAACAGATGGAAACCACAGCGCTCAGGAATCATAAACAGCCCTGAAGGACTCATCCTGCTCCCCTTTCTGGCTAATCAGGATGATAGCCTCTTAGTGGAAAATGGATACGTACAACTTGAATCCCTCCAGAAGCTGGGCTCGAGCACTCAGGCTGCCCAGTAACTGCCCTGGATCCCAGCCTTCCCAGTTGCTGGCAGCTGAACATAGAAGCCTCTGAGATCACGGCTCCGCTCCAGTTGCTGGTACTCTAGCCTGCATGCAAAGACATGCTGACACATTCCCACACACAGCACAGATTGCTCCAGTAACCATCCTTGGACTCAGCTTGCTCATTAGCTGGCCCTAGACCCCTGACCCAGCTGCCCCACACATAGACATACGAAAGCCATGCTGTACTACCTGGGTCAAAGCTATAAACCCACCCTGGTGCGCAGCTATGACCACCTCAGACTCTGGTTTCTCCAGTACCTGGCGTGGACCCTCTGGTCCCTGAGGTAACCAATCTTCAGACTCCGTTGTCTCTCCAGGATCCAGCCCAGACTCTGGGACCCCTCTAATACCCAGCTGCTGAATCTCTTCTACTTACTGGCTGGTCTGTCTTGATGTACACTGGTGATTACACACTGAAATACACACCTGAACACAATGAACCCCTTTCGCGATCTCTCCAGTTGCTCCCAACCCAGACACAGAGGCCCTGAGACCTCGGGTCCCGCTCCTGCTGCTCCACTCAAATCCCCAGATAGATGTGCACATGGGACAGAGATCCCTGCACCTGGGAAAATAGTTAGAAATGCAGCATAATGAGAGGAAGAGACAGATTCTTTGAAACTTTCCTTGCCTTTGATTGCAGAAGGGTCTTCCTGACATCTAGTAATGCCTCCCATATTCCCAGAGGCTGTTCTCACATTCCACTGATTGAAGAAAAGATTAGGTCGGTGGCCACCCTAGGGCCATGGGCTGAGGCCGTCCTGTGACACTCCTGGGGAGGAGATATCTCAGGGTCTCCCTTTGTTCTGATGAGGTTGCTGAAGTTCCCCTGGCTATCATTATTCCTCTGGGCTCCTTTGGGGTCATGGACATGTGCCATTAATCACATAAACTAGCTATTACATGCCCACCTCTGATACATACCCTTCCTGTGCTGTGTTTGCAGCACAAAGAATTTCTCAGAGATTCAACAACAACAAATATTTCCCTTTAGGAAATCAAAATTTGAAAGAAATTTAAAGTTAAGGGTGACAGTACTGTGAGGAACTGCAATTTATGAGAAAGATAGATTGAAAATTTATATTACATCAGAAGCTACAAGCAAAACTCATGTTAATAATTGAAAAGAGGGACATAGAGTGTACCAAAATGTAGTATTTCTAGGTAAGCAGGTAAAAAATATGTCAGTAGTAAAACTGTGAATAGTGCAAACGATCTGGAGAAGACAAGGGAGACTACAAAAACAAAGAAGATGTAAAAAAAAAAAATTGTAGAAGGAAAGTGATAGAAAAGGACTAAAATCAGCATATATAGGGGATATTTCTAATAAACCCATTGAATCAAAGAATAAAAAACCTCACATGAAAAGTTAAAATTATTAAAATGATTTATTCACATTGTACTAGAATCTGATAAGAGAATAAAAAAGAACTTTGGTGAGGAAGATACTAAGGAGTATAGCCAAATATAGATACATCAAAGATCACTATTTGCTTATGTTAAGGCTCAACAGGATAACAAAAGTAAGGATAACACTACAGAGAAGCAAGATTGTTAGACCCCAAACAACAATTTTTGAGGAGTTACCATACGTGAGATTTCTTTGCAAGTATGTATGGTAACATAGAAACAGGTAATTGGAAGTAAAGTCCTTTGGGATAGATTCATTGGTCTGGTGCCTGTAAGGAGTAAGCACATGACGCCAAATATGAGAAAATTTCATCTGAAGACAATGGAAATTGTCAATAGCTGCCCTTGGCCAACCCTGATGACTTCATTGTGGGACTTTTTCAATGGAGAAGAAAGTTAAACCCCTTCTTCCTCAAATGTCTGTCATAAAAGGTTGTGTCACTAAGCACAAGTGTATCCCAAGGCAGGGTGGTGTGAGCCACTTGCTGTGCTGAGCCTGGGCTGTGACAGACCACAGGCAAAGATGCCTTGGCCAAGGGATATGGAGACAGTAATTGGAACCTCAAGGCTGATGGCAACCTGTGGAAGGCAGTGAGATACCCAGCTGTGACCTATTAGCCGAACCAAACCAGAATTCCTACAAATCCTGGTTAAAAATAATCTGTTTCAGAAATTAAGCATACAGTTTAGAAAGGTGTTGCAACTATGTAGGCTTTCTGGTGCTTGTCTTTGTCTCTTTTTTTGTACAATCTACACTTTTCTGTCCAAGTTTTGTGTATATCACTAGGTGTGTTCACTCAAGGCTGAGATCAGTTTTCCTGCAGTTAACAATGAGCTGCTAATATCCTCTGTAACAGAGACACTTCAACCAATAAAGCTGCAGGAATGGGTATGACAGATGGGAAGTTTAGAAACCAGCCCGGTATAGTTCCATTACTTTCACCGTGAAAGTAGACTAGTAAAAAGCTATAGAAGAAACTGCCATGAAGAAAAATACTCACCAGAAAATGAAGGGGAAAAGGGACAACAAGTTTACAGGATAAAATTTATCCAAAGTAATTCCACAGCACTTTACAAATTATTTACACAGTAATAGTGTGCTTCGGGCTGTAACAGGAATATTTGCAACTGTGTGGCAGTGACCCAGTCAGCCTTTGCTCTCCAAATGAATAAAGATGAGAGCCAGGAGGATTTTCCCGCAGGGGACAGCTCAGAGGAGGAATCCAGCCTCGCTGCTGAGTCATGCTGAGAGCAGCACTGTGAGCTGGCCCTGCCCCTGAGACCCCTGTGTGTGGAAATCTTCTCCCACAAGTCCCTCCTTCAAGTAACTTGCTGTCCCAAGAATACGATAAGACTCCGGACACACCGTCCTGTTACTGGTCTGTTTGAAAGATGTTCCTCCCCAAAATTCCTGTTATCTGTAAACGGCCATTCCAATGGTATTTAAGGGGGCTGCAAACGACCCCCGAGGCTCCTTGTGTTCTCTCCGTTCAAGAAATAAACACAAACTGCTGTTACAAGGAGCCCCTCCCTGTCTCCTTTGTCTCCGCGGCTCGCTGAATCCACCATCGGCTCACACCAGCCAAAAAGGGGAAGCCAGAAAGCAAACAGTCTCACCTAGCTGCAGCTGTTCCACTGCAGGACACTTATAGCAAGGGTAAATTGCCTGGCTCCTAAGGCGGTGGAAAAGAAGCCAGGCGACACAACTGTAATGGGGAGGAGTTAATTTTATAGACTATAGAAAGACAGTAAGCCTTCCTATAGGACAGATAGGACCTGCCTGCTTAACTTCAACTGCGTTGAAGGTCAACACAGGAAACAATATTGAAGGAATTGCTTGTTTTTTAAGAAGACTGAGTTGCTCTAGTCAGCTGTTCTGTCACTACATAAACCTAATATTTTCATAAGGTGGACACATCTTATGTATGATAAGACAAACATATAACCATTTTCTTTGTCAGCTCTAAAATCCCAACTTTATTCTCTTCTCTGTCTCTGAAACGTAAAAACTGTTCTTCAGTAATGGAGGAAAGAAAATTGGCTTTTGAACAAGAGGAAAATTTAGTCAAAGGTGCAAAACTGTTTAAAATCAATAGAGCACTGTCCATGGACATTTCATATGCGATAATGAAAAAGAAACAATGAAATTACTTGCACTTAATGCAGTAGAGATTGTTGAAGAAAACTGACCTAGAAACATCTTTAACAAAATCATAGAGATTAAGGTATAGCTTTAAGGGAGTTTCAAGTGATGAGTATGCTCACTTAAATAAATTTTAAAAACAAATCTGAAACTACATTAATTAAAATTACAGTAGTATTAATTCTGAAATGGCCCCACTAGAAAAATCCTTAAACTGCCATTGGTACCAGCACTCTAGCTCAAATTCCACTGACATTCTCTTCATTAATACTCTTCAGATGACGTTAATATTTCTACAGCTTCAGACCGAAATTTAGCCTGTCAGTTGAGGACATTTAAATAGCTTTACTTAGCTATTTGTCATTTTCATTTAGTAATTGACAAAACATTAAATTTTTGAGATTTCAAGCACTTTTATGGCATCTTAATTCTGAAAAGTAAAATTTGGTAGACAGACTGTAAAACTTCAGTTGCTCTTCTTAATTGTATTGCTTTTCTAAACTGTGCAGCTGTATAAGAGGCTTTCAAAAGAGTTCTTGAACATGCAGTTGAAGCTACTTAGCATAGCATTTGTCCATTGTATCTTTGGAGCATCATTGCTGTGCTTAAACGCTAATAGGCAGAATATGTATTTGCAGAACTCCTGGGGTTTTTGGGGTTTTTGCCAGTCTAAAATGATTACACAACACTGGAACATTTTCATAGGTTCGTCTGAGGTAAATGTTGGAGCTGCTGTTCCAATTCTGCCCATATTAACTTGATGCATGGTAGAAACGTTGTTGTAGTATTCTGTGCAGGGACCTGATTACTAGTACAGCATAGGCAGAAGATTGAGGGGTAATTGTAGTGGAAAGCAATAATTTATATTAGTTTTTTAAGTATACAAGAGACATTACTAGCTCTAGATATGGTAGGAACAAAAAAAAGTACTTTTTGTCATCTTGTCAACTCTATTCAAGAGCAAGCACAAAAGAGTTCAAGTGCTTTCCATGATATATGAATTTTCATTTTGAGCAGCTTTGCACAACTCTGTGCTGAGCGTTATGTTTGAGAGGCTATTATGAACATCATGTGGACTGGTTGTTTTGTTGTGTAGCTTCTGATATGACACAGGGTCGATTTTTATGTAAGAGTTTACAACTGATTTTGTGGAGTTCACCTACTAAGGAATGCAAACCTCTGTCAGACACCATGATTCTGACCGTGCCCTGAACATTGTCTAGCAATGAATTAAAATGAGGGGAAAATAAGGGAGAGGCATAAGGCCTCATCACTTGAAACACTTTTTAAATAAAGAGGGTATGTGAAGAAGTTTTAAACAGTAAATTTTTTTTTCTGCAATGGAAAGCTACCAACACAAGGGTTAATAATCAGAGGTTATCTTTCTGTCTGACAGTAAGTGGCTCTGAAATACTTGATCTAAAAGGCATTTTTATTCTCATGAGACCTTTCTTAGTATCCTATATCCTATCTGAGCTATGCAGTAAATCTTTCTTGCTTGATGCCTCATTCTTCAGTGTGCTGGCATGCTGGGATGCCCCTCTAAGGCGCCAGCTCTCCCTGTGCAGCATGTGTTCTTTACAGCAAAGTGACACAGATTCAGTGGGAGTGTTGAAAAAGCAACAGTTTAGATAGAGACTGCATTTTCTCTGAAAATGAGATTGCAGTTTGAATACCTGCTTTTTCAGCAGATAAGCTATGGGAACTGTGTTTCTAATAATGCAAAAGGTGATATTATATCTTCCTTACATTGGGATCTCTTCCATTTCTTTACAGGTTCTCAGACTTAGGAGGATTAATGGACATAGACTTCAAGCAGATAGAGGCACCCAGACCTTTACGGATAAACTCCAATTATATGTATTTCCAATGGGGAATCTCTAGGCAGCTGCTCACCAGTGAGCTGATGTTCTGCGACATGATTCAGAGACACCCAACTCCACAAATGGACCAAACAGAGGAAACTTTGGCACTTGACCTCCTCAGTATTTCATTCTGTGCCTACCTCAGAAGCCCTTTGGCTATGTTGCACAAGTATTTATGAAGCTCTATATACAACTAGTTCCTCTTGGAAGGATTAGGAGTTAGTCTCAGCAGCATTTATAGATCATAGGTCATAGAAAAGCTTGGGTTAGAAGGTACCTTAAAGATCATCTACTTCCAACGCTCCTGCCTTGGGCACGTACACCTTCCACTAGACCAGATGTTGCTCAGAGCCCCATCTAACCTGGCCTTGAACACTTTCCAGGATGAAGCAGCCATCTGTTCCAGTGCCTCACTACCTTCACAATAAATAATTTCTTCCTAATGTCTAATCCAAAACTGCTCTTTCAATTTAAAGCCATTGCCTCTTGTTCTGTCACTACATGCTCTTGTAAATGGACTCTCTCTATCCTTCTTGTAGGCCGCCTTCAGTTATGTCATCCTGAAGCCTTCTCTTCTCCAGGGTGAAAAACCCCAATTCTCCCAGTCTTTCTTCCTAGGAGAGGTGCTCTATCCTTTTAATCATCTTGTGGCCCTCCTCTGGACTGAATCTTAAAACTTGTATTTTGAACTTCCCATAAATTAAGGGTTATGAACCTCAGGAATCCTGAGACTTCTCATTCTTTCTTATAAAGGAAATTATAATGTTGCTAATTAATTTTTGCAATTCCATCTCATCTTTTAGTCCTGCACAAAAGTTTATGCCATTTGCTGTCATTTGTTGTCTGCATTCACATCAAACCTTGTACTGTTTTACGACCTCTTCACGCCAGCAACAAGTTTGTAACAAACCTACACCAACGCTTAATTCAACATGTTCTAAAATTTTTTTCAGGTAGAGGGACTACATGCTATTTTGTTATTATTATGCAAACCCACTCTCTACGAACATTCTCAGCTACTAAATACAATAGGAAGAGTAGAGGTGTACAACTCGATTTATTTTCCTCCCTGAAATTTTTAAAATGTCTGCTGAACTACCAGTTCAAGAACACTTAAGGATTTTGAGACATTTTGAGGCACTTATTTATTTATTTTAGTTATTATCACTAGGAAAAGTAAAAAATGTGAAAAGTCAGATAATCTGAAAAAAAAATCTATTTTTTCTGTATTTCTAAAGAGGTGTGGAAGCACAAGTGAAAAAGAAAAAAACCAAACCAAAATAAAAACCAAAAGCACACCCCAAACCAACCGAACACATAAACAGTGATAATACAATTTGGAAGAATTCTCAGATTTGAAAAAAATATCCCCAAATCTTTTGAGTAATCCAGGACCTGTCATGATAACTTTAAAAGACATTGACAAAAATAACATTATCTACAAGTAATGCACCAGTAGTTTTGAGAGGCCCTGAATAAAAAAAGTTCCATTTTA
Source organism: Edolisoma coerulescens (assembly GCA_013397115.1). Taxonomy (NCBI): domain Eukaryota; kingdom Metazoa; phylum Chordata; class Aves; order Passeriformes; family Campephagidae; genus Edolisoma; species Edolisoma coerulescens. The sequence continues at coordinate 1,667,161 of VWZW01004608.1, forward strand.
AGAGTTGATATCAAACATGCAAATTTAAAGGGGCTTCAATAAACATTTGAGCACTCTCCATCCATCTACCAGTTACTTTCCTCTAACATTATGAGATTTGAATAGGGCTGGTACTGCTGCAACATCGTATCAGGTCTTATTTCTCTATCAGGGCTGGAATATTCTGCCACTATGCACTGGTTCGATTAGATGCTCACCATGTATAATAAGAGAGACACAACTGAGAGGCGTCAGGAAAACTAAGTGTAGGGACCAAAATCTCTGACGGTTTCACCACAATTAACTGACTGTTGAGCAGGGCTTAGTCTAGCACTTAACATTTGGAATTAGATTTGGCTTGTGAGAGAGTGTTATGCTTGGTGAAATCTGAATGAAGTAGCAATCAGACATATTTTAAAATAGAAAGTCACAAAATCAGGGTTTTCCAGGAGCAAAATTCTACAGAAAACAGACTTTTGTTCCCCTATCAAACCAAAATGAAGCAAACCTCACAGTGTTTCAGCCACACTTCTGAGCCAGACAATAAACATTCTGTGAATAGACATTATTTATATTTTTCCATGTGGACGAAAAGACTTAAAAGTCTTTGTGATGCTGGATATGAGAAAAGTGTGAATTCCAAATGAAAGGCAACAATGCATGGCACCTGTGGTTCCCTGTATCTCTGTTCACTCATAGTACATGAAATTGACACTGGACAAGAAAATTCTGCCAAAATTAGTCCATGAAACATTAAAATGCTGCTTATTTCAGCAGGTCTATGACATCCTGCTATGGAGTAAATCTAACACTACTCTGAAACATTTCACTGAAGCAATACAAGTCAGCTCCTTTGCAGATAGATTTTTCCCATTAGATTTTGGATAAATGCAGCAGTTTAAAATTTTATGGGTTCACTCTTTTTGTTCTCTCATGTCCTTTCTACTTCATCCTCCCTCTCTTCTTACTGCACCTTGTTCTGATCCATCCCCTTCTGACTCTTGAAGTCTGTTACTCAGTAGTCAGTTACTGGCTGGGCACTTACCTTTGCAGCTCGTTCCAGCCATTTTCAATGGACACACCACAGGACACAGCTGAGCCCATCTGTTAGGCTGGTGGCACCTCTGTGAAAACATATTTAGGAAAGGAGAGAGAACACTAATTAAAAATATCAGTGTAACCAGAACTGTAGGAGGTGATCCACAGTGGAACTGGGAACATCCCAAGAGGGGCCCTAGTCCATGGATAAGCCCCAAAGGAACTACATTCTCTGGAGGACCCATGCCAGTGCAGTGGAAATTGGCTGTGTGGGTTCTGGGCTGCCAGCCAGCAACAGACCACCAAGTAAACTTTGCATTTATGAATGCTGGTTTTCTTTCTTCTCTGGTTTAACTATCTTCTTTATAAGAGTCAGTATGAAGCACTCTCATTCTTTAAAAAAAATCCATGTCTGCTGTATCAAAGAGGTTAAAAACAAACCCATTAAAGATACTCATGCTTTCCTCAACTTCGTTTTCTTCTCCACAGCTAACTTACGAGTTCAATTTTGAACTACCTAAACTCCCTGTTCAGCTCTACCACTGTCACTGGGCAAGTAAATCCCACCCCACAAAAAGCAGAAGACAAAAAATAGAAATTGGGGAATTCAAATTATTTGAGTTCTGTTGTGGAAAAAAAAAATTACAATTTTAAAGAAAAAATATGTATACTGACTACCAAATAAAGGCACTGTAATAATGTAGGATAGTGGCATGATTATGACTGCAAAAGTATTCGGTTGATGTCTGCATGTTTCACTGCAGAAATGTTTCAGAAATGCTCAAAGCAAAGGAATAGGTCCAAGTGTTTCTTGTCTCTTTTTCTGCCCAATAAGAAATGCCAACTATAATAGTAATGAAAAACGTATTTTTAAGTGGGGGAGAAAGTCTCAATGTAAAATGTAACTTCTGACTTCTAGTCATTTTCATTGCATGCCTTTAAAATTGAAGCATGTTTCTCACTTAACTAAAGCAAGTCTCTTCATATAACTTAAAATAGCAAGGGAATGCTATGGTATTCCAGAGGTGTTTCTGTATTTTTCTCTTTTTGCAAAGTCAATCATTCTGCTCCTGATATTTTATATATATATATATATATTTACAAAACAATCTGAGTCAGAGAGATTTAATTTATAGAGAAATAGTTATACTCTCAGTGTTACTCTTTTCTCACAATCAGAACAGCCCTTCACTGTTCCTTGTGAAGTTCAATATTTATTAGAGGACTGTGGGAATGAAAAAGGCCAAATGTCCTGTAAAAATGAAATTATGCAGATAAAAGAATATTAGACTAATATTTCTGAACTTAAACTCTGGCAGCTTGGTGCTTAATGAGAAAACTGTGCTCAAAGATTTTCTCTCATTCACCATTCAGGCTTTGAAGAAAGTTTTCTGGGTTAGATCCAAAAAAAGAACCTGAAGTGGGGCTGGGTGAGATTTAACAATGGAGTCTAAATCATCAGCTGAAAAGCCCTTGTTGGGAGCTGCTGTATAACCTCCACAGGTTTGTGTGTTTTCTTCGGGGTCCTTCTTGCCACAGAAGCAAGACCTTCCAGAAGGGAGTAACAGCACTTTCAACTAATTGTCCACACTGAATCATCTCTGAAGAAAATTGCCTTTTCATTGACTGTGTCAGAAACCTACACAGGTCGTGTCCAGCAAATTTAGGTTAGCTATTGTGTCTAGAAGATGTGACTTTGTGCACACCCTGAACTCTTTGCGTCACCACAGTTCAGTTTTAGATCAAACATAAATTTATGCTATCCACCATCCCTAAAATCGGATGTTTATAGCCGGAATAACAGAATCATAGAATCATTTAGGTTGAAAGGCACCTCTTGAGGTCATCTAGTCCAAACCTGTTCTCAAGAGGAATGATTTGGAGCAAGTTGACCATGTCCAATCAGGTTTTTGATATCTTCTTGAATGGAGACTTCACAACCTCCAATATACTTCCAGTTTGTTTAAGTACTCCCTGATCTCGTCCTTTTTCACTGAGGGTAAGGAAGTCCGTTTTGCTCCAGACTTTCCATGTGATCTCAGGTGATTTTTGTTCCCGAATGCAGTTCTTACTGGTAAAGACTGAGGCAGAAAAGCCTTTGAGTACCTCTGCATGGTCCATGTTATCTGTCACCAAATTCCATGCCCCATTCAGCAGAGGGGTAATGTTTTCCCTTTTGCTATTTACGTACTTGTAGAATCCTTTCTTGTCGGCTTTGCTAGATTCAGCTCCAAGAAAGCCAGATCTTGGCTTCCCAAGCCCTATCCCTACAAGACTGGACAGCAACTGTCAGCTCCTTCTGGGTCACCTGCCTCTGTGTCCAACTCTGATATACTTTTTAATGCAAGTTCAGTTAAAAACGCCTTGCTCATCCATGCAGCCCACATGCTGTCTTTATTTCCTACTTGTCTGTATGACTCTTTCTTAAGCTTGGAGGAATGATCCTTGAATATCAACCGGCTCTTCTGAACCCCTCTTCTCTCTCAGACTCTGTCCCATGGGATTCTCAATCAGGTCCCTGAAGAGGCCAAAGTCTGCTCTCCAACAAGCCAGGATTGCAGACCTGCCTTTTGCACTACTCCCTCCTTTTAGGATCTTGAGCATCAGCACTGCAATCAAGGTTGTCTGTGACTTTCACATGCTCACCAATTCTTCCTTGTTTGTAAGTATCAGGTCCAGGAGAGAACCCTTCCTTGTTGGCTCCTCAATTACATGTGCCAGGAATAAGCACAGGAAATAACAGTTTGATCAATTTTTACTGTTCTTTTCTTTTCTAGAAAACAGCAATATCCATCTGTAACCAAATAATCTATTACTTTGAGCACCCAGATTCAATTTTCTTTTTAATCTGAGGCTTTTAAAAGAACTTATTCAATCTAAACAGCTATGTACCTAACTTCTAAATTATTTTTAAAATGATGATATTGTCATGATGTAATTTCTTTCTTTTTAAAGAGCAAACTTTATTCCAAGTTTGGAAAGGTTAGCTGGAAGCTGCTATCCCACAGAAAGGAGTACTCTCAGGGGAGGGACCATCAAGGAACATTTATAGACTTACACTCTAATTTATACCTATTTATGTCTTTAATTAGGCTATGAAATTGCCTATTGAGCATCTTTCTTCCCATGTATCAACTCTGGACCTAACATCATGACCAGTCTTAAACAGACAGTCAGCAAATTAAATGTCATTAACTAACACTATTGTGGAAAGTAAAGCTAAGATAAAGTTTTTTTTACAAAATAATGATGTTAAAACTTAGACCCATATGATTTTTTTTTTTTTCAAAGAATAAGGTAAACAAGCCTTGGCACATTTGGAAAGAGAAGAGGGCTTATAATTTATCTGTATCTGAACCAGTAAACAAACAACTGCTTAACAGACAACAGAGAGATACATCAATTTTTAAGGTGTGATTCATCTGACCTAATTTGGGAACCTACATTAAGCAGTGGTGAGCTGCATTCTAGAAATACTTCTTTTTCTCCTTTGGCTGTAAAGGGAATATACACTTCTGCCTCAGGCACAGACAGACGCATATTGAAGATGCTTACATCAGATCAGATGAATCCCATGCTGGATGTACAAGTGAGGTACATTCAGCAAGTCAAGCAACTCCTAAAATAACTAGAGAATGTAAACTACATCCTTGTGCTGCTATGATCTAATGAAGGCTGGTTAAGTGCTGATGATACTCAGAGCTTCTACTGTGTAATGGTGGAATAAACAGATAAAGGAAATGTAAAAATAGGAGTTATTGCTTCGGTGACCATGGAAGATGGAGATAAAAAATGGCACTTGTTTTCTCAGAGTATCCTATCTGTCTGTGTAGGAAGAACAGAAGTGATACAAAGAAAACCACTCATAGGATCTGGTGAATTGGGTTTCCTGGAAGAGACAAAAACAAAGTAAGTGTAAAATGACAGCTTTTAAGCAGCCATAGTAATTAAATAAATGTCATTATACCACCACTTGATCAGACCCTTTATTAATTACAGGAAAAATCCAGGAACAGTTAAAATAATTTATTTATTCTCATTATTCCTGCCAGCCCTTTCCGCACCAAATACACATATTCCATGGGAATTTTCTAACTATGTAAATGACAAAGATGGAAAGAACAGAAGAAATTACTCCCGGTTATTTTAGGAATACTGAACTCAAATACGACCTTAAAATTGCCTCACTCTCAGCCATCTCTTTTATTATTTTCCTTTTTCAGGCATTTTAATATCCAAGCACTTCATTATTTAAGTATTTGTTATTCTTCCCTGTCATTCCTACAGCACTTGGCAGGCTGTAAACCTGTGTGACTTCATAGACAAGGCAGCTTTGTGATGTTACCAAGAGCTCACTCCAATTTTTCACCGTGTCTATAACATTTTTCCAGGCTTTTCTAGAATACATAGTAATAGGGTAAGAAGATTTGTATTTCAGTGAAATACTTTATCCAAGTGGAAGGGGGTTTTTGATTATTTTTCATTTTGTTTTGGTTTTTTGGGTGTTTTTTTTCCTTTTTTGTTTTGTTTTTGTTTTTGTTTTTGTTTTTGTTTGTGTGTTGGTTGGGTTTTTGGTGTTCCATTTCTCTTCCCTGAGAAGCAGTCAATGCCATTTTCAGTGACATATTTATTGCTGCTACAAGGGAACCTAATCTGGAACACTGAGTACCCCAACTGGAGTGTAAGAAATTTTTAGAGTAACCAATGAGTGCTTGAGAAGTAATCTCAAATGACAGTTCAGAATCTCTACTACTACCACAAACCATAGGAAGTCATAGAAAATCTTCAGTTAAATAATCAATATCTTCTTTAGTACACTATCTGCACCTCTGTTATTAAACCACATTTTACAGATATGTAGAAAAAGCACCAAAAGTCACAGCTGGCATAATTCCACCAAACTAGCTAATTTGCAGTAAGAATAACATTTTTGTTGGGAGCAATAAACAATATCATGTTTTCATGAGAAAAACTCTATCAGAGACAAAAATACAGATGTTTTTTAGTGACTGTGTTTTAAAGCCATCATCAGAGCTTCTTTCCATTGCATGGTTATACCAAGCTTTTTTTTTTTCACTCTTTGTATTTAACAGCATACCAAGCTGTTGACCTATAACCTTAGTAAATGAATCATGGACACTGCACGAGTGCATGAAAAAAATTAGGTTTGTACCTTCAGTCACCTAAACTCTTAGAAAAATATGTTGCCATTTCTGTTAAGATTAGTATTACTGCTTAACTACTTGTAATTTGTAGTTCTTTGGGGTCTTTTTTGCTTATAAATAATTAAAGTCATTAATCATGCCTGTCTCATAATTTTCTTATTAGAAATGCAATGATAGCAGATCATGTGTTCAGAATACTTTGAGATGTGGACTTAGAATAGAATCACCAGTCTGTTTCATACTAAAATTTAAATTTACTTTAAATACTTGCTGCAATATTTCTAAAGAATACTAACAAGTTTTCATTGAAAGTTGGTGGCTCATTGGGGTTTTTTTTCCCCAATACTCAAGTTATGGAGATTCCTAAATTTTTTTCAAGGAACCACACAGCTTAGATGTCTAACATTACCTTCTCATTTCCTCATATTTCACCATTTAAGTAGAGTAATTCCACACACATATATTCTACAGATATAATGTGTATATCATAAAAAGATCTTGGGAACATATAGAGTTAAATGTGTGCACTCACAGTGAAGTCCTACAGCAGGGCTGAGTGGAAGAAGAATGGCTTGTTAATGTCATTCATTTATACTAGGCATGCATGTAAGGATTCCTGGGACAGCTTCTCTGCACTTAGACCCATGCCTCATGGAATGTGAGGTATTTTCCTCTGTGAAATTGACACATATACTGACAAGATAATTTTATAGTTTGTGCGGTTATAATCAGCTGAATGTGAAAAACTGATGCTTTGGTGTTTGGGGATTTTTTAAATCTCTTTTTTATTGCTGTTGTCCAAGGAAGACCATAATGGTATCTGAATACTGCTTAGGAAAAAAAATGGAAGCTATATTTGCGAATAAAAAGTAATAAATTCTGTAACAAAATATCTGTGTAAAGGAGAAAAGGAGGATCCTTCTTGCAAAAGATGAGTAAACATGAATACAGTGCTCCAGATCCTGAGCCATTCAGTAACTGTGTGTTTACACCTAGCAGTGGGATAACGCAGCCCTGAAGGAAATAGCAAGGAGGTTCAGCAGGAGCATTTAGCTGAGGATAAAAGGCCCCATGGGCTGCTCTGCAGTCTCCTATTCCTTTCATGTGAATGCAAAGTCACACTGTAATTATGGCTAGTAATTTAAGTTGCAGACCATTTTCATATTTTGTTAATTTTTTGCTACATTGTAAGCACTCTAACAAACAGATTGCATCTTCATAAATATTAAAAATAAACTGAAGTAATTTCATTTATTAAGTCTTGATTCCAAAAGTCTAATCATAGTTGTTTGTTGTGGTTTCTTTCCTGAGGTTGCTTGCAATACAAGTGTTAATTTATCAAGGGTTCATCTCAGCTGGAAAAGAAAGGGAGAGGGAAAAAAAAAGTGCCCTTTTTCAGAGAAAGCTTGCGTGACAATGCAGAGAATAAATATAATTTCCTTTGTAATTCAAAGAATGAATATCCATTACAGGCAATATTTTGGTTCAGAATAACATCCAAACCAGAAAAGAAAAATAGATTTATTCAAGATGTAGACTATATCAAAGTTGAAAACAATAAATCAAAAGTGGTAAATGTACCAACAAAATGCATAAAAGACAAAATCTGTAAATATGCAAATTAGAGATTTGTATTACAAATGCTGCAAAGCAAAACTTATATCACAGAAGAAAATTTGTACTGCAGAAGAAACCAATTCATTGTTAGACATTGTCAGTGCATCTACCAGTAAAGGAACTAGAAAGAGACAGGAAAAGTAACTTCTGATTTCTTGGTAGAGGCAAGCTTTTGACTTATTGGCAAGGACCAAAACACAGACATGCCCACCAACTGAAGGTATGAATCATTCTCATTGTGTAACATCATTGAGAAAAGACTTCAACAGAGGGCCAGAGCCTAGGTTTGTGGGCAGACTGAGCCTGGCAGGTGCCTTTTTTGGGAGGGATGGAGTTTACTCAGCTGGAAGCTGGTAGGGAGAAGAGATCAGGCTCACAGATTGCTCTCACTAGTCAAGGAAAGAGGTGATCTAGTGATCTTGGAGGATTTACTAAAGTTTGATTGACTCAGGAAGTTAGTAAAGCTGCCAATTAGAAAGTCAGAGTGGAAGAAATTTCCTGACTTTGCACCTGTAGCTGGCAAGAGACAGGCAAAAACTTTCCCAGGAGATAAGAATTTTCTCATTGAGAGTGATTGCTTTGCTCTTTCATCACAATTTTAGAGACTGCTGCAGTGGTCTCCTGAATTATGGAGCATGACTAACAGTTCCTTGAAGTCCTGCCCATCTTGAGACCTATTACTGCTCCCTGAGCACCTAAATTCTTCACCGGAATCTAAAGTTGTGGAGCATCAAGCATGACATTTTGTAAATTTTAGCTTGTTATCACACAAATGGTTTTCCTGAATGTATATTCATTGTATGCAGTTCTATATAGTTTTACCCTTGGCTAAAATTATCCTGATGTACAAGTATTTGTGTTTTGGGCTGTGTCTTGTGCCCTAGATGAAACAGCAAAATACGAAACCCCAATTTGCATACAAGTCCAATGTCTGTCTTTTTTTTTCAAGTCACTCACATAAAATGCAATGTTGTTATCTTACGCTTGCATTTTGATCCCCAAACTATAGTTCTCAGTTGGTATTTTAGTCTCTAAGTACCTAGGGGAAGAAAGTCCTATAATCATTGAAAACCTACTGACTAAACGAAATATTATGTCCTAATATGTTTAGAGAATATAGTGAATATTAGTAACTATTCTTGCCTTCTACATCCTTACAAGCAAATGGGAATTCTGAATGCTCAGGTATATATTAAGCAATAGTGTTCTTTGCACATACTGTGTTCTTAGAACTGTTCTTATTAAGGTTAATGAAAACACTACTCTTCTAATGTTTTTTAAATGGATATAAGTATAGTATTTCTGATAGCATATTAAAAAAAAAAAAAGAAGAAGGAGATTCCAATAAATAAATAAATAAATAAATACTTGTTATTTATGGAGGGTTTTTTGCCTTTATAGTGCACTTATTTTCCCATTATATAAGGGCTAAATTTGAAAAGATGAGGAAAATGGTAAATAAGATTTTAAATTCTTAGGCAATGACAGATGCATGCTAGATGTGACAATATAATTAGTTTGTGTCCCAAGAATTAACTCTCATCAATTTATGATGCACACTGCTGTATGGGAGCATGTAAAGCTGTGACATTAGAGCCAGAGTCATAGCACTGATGGTAACCAGAGATGGTCAACCAAATGTACTATAGAACAACTTCTCAGAAAAGTTCTCTTTCCTATGATTTTAGCCTTTTGTCTTCACCCATACATATGCACATCTTATCAAGGATTAGTCCCTCTTTTCCTGCTCTCAGGTGTTTAAACCTTACTCTCAACTCTACAGCTCCAAATGAGAAATCACTCAGTCCCCTGATACTATTCCCCTTTTTAGCTCTTTCTTCTACTTTCGTTTCATCACTTTGACGGCTCAGAGACTTTTGAATGACTGATATATACTGGAGGCAATGGTAGGACTTCCACAACTAAAGTACTGCTCTTTCTCTTATCCAAGTTTTTGAAATTAGAAAAGAAAAAAAGAAAACCTTTTCATCACTGAAAGAGTCAGGAATTTTGAAACTAAAAAATAGTCTCAAAAATGGAAATACCTTGTTCAAATTGTGTTAAATCTATTCCTGGATTAAAAAATTGCCCTCATTTTTGTGGCAACAGTATGAGGCAATTTTGCTTGAGACCTCTTTAGATAGCTAGAGATTAATTAGGTGAACTTTTCTTCAGTCATCTAATTTTGTTCTTTAGCTGGCTGCCTAAGTTAGGAGTCTGTTCACCTTAGGCTTCTCTCCATCATTAGTGAAAAAAGATATTAATTTCCAAAAAATGAGTCAGCTTGTGTAAGATATGAATCATTCTGTCAAGATTTCTATAACTCTGCATAGGAGACACTTTCAGTAGCAGGGTTCTAAATTAATTGTCTCCGTTAAGTACCTAAGAGAAGGTGGGATGAACTCAGGTCATTGGTTTAAGAATGTTGGCAAAAAGAGGGAAGATTACATCCCACTCTGCACATCTAAGCCTGGAGATTAAATTCTCACACATGTAACATACATATATGCAGAGTTACATAAATATATATATTTATAGCTTTTTTTTTATTTTTATAGCTTTTTATATTTTATAGCTTCAAGCAAAATGGACCAAAATACACCACCTTTGTACTGCTGCTACATCCAACAACAGCAGCAGTACACAAGGAAATCACAAAACATTTGCAATGCAAAAATGTATGCAGACACTCTGGATAAACAAGGATGATACAGAGATGGTTGAAAATGTGGGTGTGCATATCTGGAGGAGTCCTGCCTCACATGTAAAATTGCCTGCTTTTGTTAAAGAAAGCTGCTTAATTATGAGAGTCATACCTAAAAGATCTTTTAAAAAATAATTGGTCAATATGGACTTTATAATTTCAGGCAACAGTGACAATATCCTGAGTCACTGGGGACTGAACCAAATAGAACAAAAACAACCAGCTAGCCTGAGAGTGTTGCAAATAATCATGTGCAGTCAAGTTCTCCCAAAGAATTTGACTTGTCTCAGAGGGCAACTTGTCTGCTGAGCTGCTGCTTCACATTCTGCAGAGAATGTGGAATTCTTCTGGCTACTGATGCAATTAATTACCAGTACAGTTAAAGAGAAAAATATCAATCTCCCACACAGTTGGTTCAAGATATCTGTTCCTTGAAACAACCTTCATCCTACTTTCACTAGGTATTGTATTTCACTGTTTTAAGGCATTGGATTTGTTCCACTGCATCTGTCTAAAACTGAAAAGGGTAAAACCATTGAATTCAGTTCACCAGTGATGGCTTTTAGCACAAAAATAAATGAAGATCTTTGGAGGTGTAGTATTATGTTTGAAATGAATGGTGGCATGCAAGGCCCTGAAATTTTTGTCCATCAGATAAACATGGGAAATACATCTTATTAAGATTAATGAATTGTCAATGAATTTTCCAGTTCAGTGACTTATGTCCACTACATAATTCTGAAAATTAGGCGTAACTTACAGGATTTGCTTTCATATACTTTTAATTGGAAGTTTTACATGAAGACAGCTGCAATATGTGTTGAAATTTCGATTCACTATTAAGCATAAAATAATCTTATTCACAATCCAAATGCAGAGCTCTACAGATTATTAAGAAATAAAACACTATTTAGTATTTTTTCTTGTTTTAGGTATGGCACTAAGCTTGGACTTGATAGTTAATTGGAGCATTAAGCTTTTTTCCAATAAAATTCAGGATTTTCTCTATGAGCCTTAATGTTTAATTGCTATTATCTAGTTACTGATGTTGGGAAAAAGTCCTGTGAAAAATATGAAAATTGAAACATCCACAGGCATATAATGCACAAAACAGCATGTTTTCCTACAAGACACATCCTGCTCTTTATGTTCTGGCACTGGCAATGTAAGACAAGATATTAATTCAGTTTCTGGATGGCTGTCACAGAGTATTAGACTGCAGAAAATCTGCTATAGAATGAAATAGAGCCAAAAGAAGGGAGGAGTTAAATTATCAATTACTCTTTGATTGTTGCCTAATCTCAATGTCTGTTAAATCTGAGGTGTATTACTGGGGAGTCCTCTTGTTCTTGAAGCTTATTTAGAGTTATAAGATGTAGACATTTGCTCTTGAGTTATACGCAGTGCAAACCATTTTCTATTTCCTGGAGAAAAACAACCTCAAATCCCCACACCTTTTTACCATTATTCATTTTCTTAACCTGTTTTTGAATTTGTCATTCAAGCTACACAAACTGCATTCCGTGATGTCTGCCTCTACTCAGGACTTTTCAGAAATCAAAGTTGCTATGTTTTCAGAAAGTATCCTAAGTTAAATTTTATGTTCTGCTTCTTTGATTTTGGAGAAACAACAATTTTTATCTTATAAGTAAAGAAACCATATTTTTTTAGGTCCTCATCAGCCCTGCTTTTATATATATATTTTTATATATATATATATACACACACATATATATGTACATATGTATTCAAATAATCGCAAGAGAATTTGTCATTAGATAACTGGTACTATCTTACTGAGACCAGCTTGTTACACACTTGTTGCAGCACTTGAAGTAAATCAATTAAACTGTTGCTTTCTACATACTACAGAAATAAGGCTGGACTTGAGAAAGAGGGAAAATAAAATCCCAAAGAAACACTGAATTTTTCTAGAGAGTATATAGGCGGAGGTTGTGCTTTGATTACATTTCAATGTCAATACCCTCCAATATACAGGTTTTCTTACAAGCTCAAGACAATGTTAGAGTTAACATTGCTCGTGGACTCGCCAATACAAATCTTGAAACATATATCATTTTCATTCTATGCAGGCATGTAAATGATACAAAGTCAATATTATAATAGCTAAGATTTTAGATGGTGTCATTTGCATTTGAAAAAATGTAGCTAATCCTATGAAGTGATGACTTTTCAACTGTCACTTTATATTCTAAATATGAAACAGATTTGTGTATTACACTGATGTTAGAACTACTTTAGAATACCATCAGAGATTTTTCTTTAAAGCAGAATAAAACTTATTTTTTTGAAAGATGTGGGCTGCTTTGAGCACACATATCCAGATCTGTACTTACTTCAGGCATTTATACTGCAGCCATAGATCTGGATGGACAAATAAGTGCAATCACTGGTGCACCAAAACCTGAATGGCTAGACTAATCATTGACATTTTAATAATTTCTGCAAATTTTCAGTCTTTAAGGGTAGCCAGGGTATTTTGATGCCAGCTTCCTCTGTTATCTGCAACAGCTCAGAATATAACATTAGGGCCAGTTATTTCGTTTTGGTTAAGAATAGCTGTTTGTGCTTGCTACTTGATTTAATCATAGCCTTGAATCACATGATTGCCTTCAGAAAGATGCCATGGAAATGAGTCAATATAAATTACTATGGTCTTGTAGGTGTTCTAGAGTATTAGATGAGCAAGCTGGCATAAAATACCAACCAGTATCTTTCTTAAATCTTCTCTAAGGCCATTTAAACTATTCTTAATATTTATTTGTCTTGCTGATTGATTATGCTGTTGCTCATTGCAGTGAGTAATGATGGATACAGGAAAAACTATTTGAGTCTGGCGCCGGGTAATTTGTCACAGTATTGCACATTTTGGGGTTCTATTGCTTTCAAAGTTCTCTCATCTCGTTTGAAGAGGAGCAAATTCTAGGATGACTTTTTTTGAGAAAATCTAGTTCCTTTAGCTGGTATGTTTTCAGAAGCTTAAACTTCTGCATCAGTCTGACACAAGTGAAGAGGATGTCACTTTTACTTTGTTTTGGGGCTGTGAAATGTGTGTGGCTTTGTCCTGTTTTGCATGAAAGCTGTGTTTTGGGGATTTGATGGTTCCGTTTCTCCATGAGACAGGAAAAAGGAGGGTCTATCAGCTCTCTATGAAACTCTAATTCTATATTGATTTAGATATCAACACTGATAGCCATATAGAAACTATTCTACACAGTCTTCAAGTCAGTCAAATTATAATTTTGGTTTTATCCTTCAGAAAAGCCTGGGTCAGTCCAATCGTTGCTGTTGTGTCTGCAGGTAGTAACCCCAACTCTGTGTCATTAGGGAACTCCTCTGAGATCTCTAAAAGATATAGATTTCTGTGGGATAGGGGCAAATAAATGGGCTTCATCAGTAAGGTTCTGGAAGAACACTCGGACCAAAACTCATCTCAGAGCATATTAATCAAGAAGGAATACATGCAACTTATTTTGTGCTCCTCTCATGTAGTTAGTAGGCCGAGCTCCTTGGAAGTAATTAATGACCCAGGCTATCATGGGATTTTAACATGTGCTTAACATGTGCTCTCTCTCTTGGAATTTTGACACCTTGGATAGATTTTGCCAGAGAAAGTGACCCACATTTCTGTAGTTAATAGACTCACGGAAAGTGAGCTCCTGAGCCAAACACTAAGAGTTTTAAGAGGTTTAAACATTAAAAAAGAGATTAGATGCATTTAAGTATCAATTCATGCTAATTTGTTATGGGTCAGGGAAAGATATTCCAATATTTGTGAAGTGTATTTTAAATAGAATAGTTGGGTCACTGAACTTCCTGAATTGTTAGAATTTCTAGAAGCAATCAGGATAGCAAAGTATCTTGAAAATTTATTGTGAGTCTCTGAAAACTATTTTCTATATCCCAAGGAAAATTTTACCCAATTTCTTGGAAATTAAATTGTAATGGTTAAGCCTTTTCCAACTTGTAAAGTTCTATATGTAGGATTATTCCATTACAATTTAAAGCTTTTCTGTAAGCTGGTCATTAATTCACACAGCAAAGAAGAATTTACATATTTTGCAGATTATGTTTTTTTACCCCAGAAAATGGCTTGATATCCAAAGTGGCTTTATGTACTGAAAAGAATGCTAACTGTCACTACTCATTCTGTTTCTATGAGCTTCAGAACATTTCTTCTCATTAAGGTATCATATTATTAAATCACTGTGGTAAAATCTAAGAAAAGAAAGTTCCATTTAACTTGGAAAACCGGTTCTAAGCTGTGTTCAAACATCCATCACAAAACAATCTGCTTTAATTCTGAGGTTCACATTAAGTAATAACATTTTTTTCTCTCGCATGATTTATTCTTCTTTATAGAAGGCAGAGGACCATGCACAGAAACTAATATCCCATCCTGTGCATTCAGAGCTATCACGCTGAATATAGCCCGTCTCTAAAGTAAGCAGGAATGTCTAGGAAATAAAACCTTGTAAAAAGGCTGATGTTCAAATAAATGTTCCATGAAATAATTCTTCCAGCAAACAACAAAAACTCTGAACTTAAGACAAATACAATTTTCTCATCTTTCCTGTTAATCTAGATTTTTGGTATTTTCACTGAAATCTCGCAGTAAACATAGATTGTATCTCAACTAGATAGAATCATATAATAACTTAGATTGGAAAAGATATTTAAAATCATCAAGTCCAACTGTAAACCTATGACTGCCAAGCCCACCACTAAACCTTTTCCTTGAGTACCACATCTCTACATCTTTAAATACCTCCCAGGATGATGGCCCAACCACTTCCCTGGGCAGACTCTTCAAATGCTTGAAAACACTTCCAGTGGAGAAATATTTCCTAATATCCTATCGAAATCTCCCCTGGTGCAACTTCAGGTCATTTCTTCCTGTACTGCTGCCTCTTACCTGGGAGAAGAGACCAACCACCACCTGGCTACAGCCTCCTCTCAGGTAGCTGCAGGGAGCAATGGGGTCCCCCCGACCCTCCTTTTCTCCAAGCTAAACACCCCCAGCTCCCTCTAGTGCTCCCCATCAGACTTGTGCTCCAGATCCTTCACCAGCTTCTTTGCCCATCTCTGGATGTGTTCCAGGACCTCAATTTCATTCTTGCAGTGAGCCGACAAAACTGAATACAGAATCTGAGGTTTGGCCTCAACAGTGCTGAGTATAGAGGGATGATCACTTCCCTGGTACTGCTGGTCACAATATTTCTGATCCAAGTCAGGATGTCACGGGCATTTTTGGCCACCTGGGCACACGCTGGCTCACATTCAGCCACTGTCAACCTGTACCCCCAGGTCCTTTTCTGCTGGGCAGTTTTCCAGTCACTCTGCTCCCAGCCTGTAGTGCTGCCTGGGAATGTTGAGACCCAAGTGCAGGACCTCGCACTTGGCCTTGTCAAACTTCATACAGCCTCATACGTCATACTTGGTCTATTGATCTAACCAGTACAGATCCCTCTGCAGATCAATATTCCCACCCAGCTTGTTACCGAAGCTGCACTGAACCCCTTGTACAGATCATTGGTAAAGATAGTAAACAGGATCGGATGAAATACTTATTCCCTGAGGAACACCTCCTGTGGCTGTCTGCCAGCTGAATGTAACTCCATTCACAACAAATCTCTGGACCTGGCCACCCAGCAGGATTTACTCAATGAAGTGCATGTGTAAAGGAAACTTCCATGTCCCACCATTCACTCTGGTAGTCACACTTGCACCACCTGAGCTGGGATTGAAGCCTGTTCGCAGCTATATACCCTGTTCGCAGCTACATCTCACACAGTCAGACCAGATTTTCTTACTGGTTTGAGCCCAGGTTTCCCATAGCAGGGTCCTAGGCATCTCTTTCCTTAAAATAGTTAAATCTTGATGCAATAACTAAATAACAAAATAACAAAATAACAGCTTGATTTTGGTGCTTCTGGGTGGGACCACAAACAAAGGAACCCCTGGGCTTGTATACTCTTACAGTCGAAGCACAGAAAGTCCGGAGTCCTGGCTCCTGCCTCCTGGCCAGTGCCACAGGTCCCCTAGCTTTTTGCACAAAAGGGTTGCCGGTTCATGGCCTGGGGCTCGGTCTTGGGCTCAGGCACCTGCCCTCCCAAGCTCAACTTTCAGCTTGCACTGTAGCTTGGAAACTGAGCTACCTGCACTAAATGTATTCCTCAACATGCCCATCCAAGCCATGAGCAGCCAGTTTGTCCAGGAGAATGCTGTAGGAAGCAGTGCCAAAAGCGATATTAAGGTCCAGGTAGACAACATCCCCAGCCTTTCTCTCAATCACTGTGCAGGTCACCTTCTCATAGAAGGAGATCAGGTCAGTAAAGCAGGACCTGCCTTTCCTAAACTCATGTTGCCTGGGCCTGATGCCTTGGTTGTTCTGCATGTGCGGTATCATGGCACTCAATATGATCTGCTCCATGACCTTCCCTGGTCCTGAGGTCAGGCTGAAAGTCCTGCAGTTCCTCAGATCCTCCTTCCCGCCCTTCTCTTAGGCGTGTGTTACATTTGCTAATTTCCAGTCAATTAGGACCACTGGTAAATGACTGAAAGAGTCTCAGTGAGCTCTTCTGACCGCTCTCTCAGTGCCCTTGGGTGCATCCTATCTCACCTGAGACTCATGAGTATATAAGCAGTGTAGCAGGTCTCTGACCATTTCCCCTTGGATTATGGGATATTATGGATCATTCTGCTCCCTGTCCCTGTCTCCCAGCTTGGGGGGCTGTGTACCCTGAGAACAACTGCTCTGGTTATTAAAAATTGAGGCAAAGAAGTCATTAAGTACCTCTGCTTTTTCTTCATCCTGTGTAACTATATTTTCCCCTGCATCCAATAAATGATGAAGATTCTCCTCAGTCCTCCTTTTGTTACTAATGTATTTATATAAACATTTTTTATTGTCTTTAACTGCAGTAGCCAGACTAAGTTTTAGTTGGGCTTTGGCACTTTTATTTTTTTTATACATATGACTAGTGGGGTTTTATGTTTAGCATAGAAGAAAATACACTATTGATCAACAGATTCGTTAAAAATTGTTATGATCAATTAATATTTTAAACTTATAGTTATTCTGTTTTTTAATGCCAGTATCTTCAAGCTTTCAGAAATTGCTTGAGCTATCCACTAAATTCCCATGATTTCCTCAAGTACGCAAAGTCCTATCTTACAGAAACTGATCATCTTAATCTCTAAAACACTGATATGTAAGTCAGAGACTGCCATCATCAGACATGAACATCCATAGATTTTTCAGGGCAAAACAAGGTAGCCAGAATGTAAAATACCTACTAGAATTTACCATTTTCAGTATAAGCAGTCCAAAGGACATAGAAGAGCAAATTAATGCAGATGTATGGAAAGAAAAGCAAAAGGGAAATGCAAGACGTGTCCTAAGAAACAAGGCATATTATGAAGTTGGCAGGATTTCCAAAATCGGAGCAGCTGGGTAGCAAATAGGAGATGATATAGAGATGTTTAGAAGGAGACATCTGAATATGGGAGGAATGAGGCACTTTTGGAGAGAATTTCTGAAGGGGATAGGAAATCAGTAGAGCTGCTTGTGAAGTTAATACATTCATGAGCATGAAAAAAGAGCAGATTTAGGTTCTCTGTGACATTCACAAAGGTGAAACTTTTTCAGAAGAATAAATGGGCTTTTGCTGCAGTGGAATTTCATCAAATTCTGAGTATGTTATTGCTCTGAGTTGCCTTTGAAACACTCTCCATAATTTTATACATTTTCCTACAATATAGTATAGAATTTATATTTATATTTGATCATTCTCTTTACATAGTTATATAGCATTTTAACTGTAATAAATGGATTAATTTTTATTTTAATTCTAATGACATTGAGGAAACAACCTGGAAATCAAAACTGGAAGCAATTTTGGAATTAGGAGTTTACAAAAGACAGTTGTACAGTGAAAAGAAAACATAAATCATACTATGTACTCATGGTGTGCAAATTCTAGTAAAAGTATCCTGCAGTCCCAAAAGAGAAAACATATATAAATATGAGCAAAATAAAAGGAAATTAAAAATGCTATACAATAATTGTTTAGTAGTAAAATTTCCTAGCCATGAACAAGAAGAAAGATCAAAGTCATCAACACTAAAATAAATAAATATATAACAAGTTAATATCTAAATATCACCCATGCTGTTATGAAATTGTATCTCTGAGGAACTATAATAATTAGAATTAAAATAATATTTATTGCCACCATAAACACAAGAAATAGTAGAAAATGTGGCGAAATGGGTGTTTTATGACGTACATTTATTATGTTTTATAAACTGTGAATACTTTTTGTTTAAATTCTGATTTTGTTTTTCCATTTTAACACCTTTACACATTGAATTTTATAGTTCTTTTTTATTTACTTGCTTCTCACTTTTCTTTTGGGCTCACTTTTCTTTTGGGCACATATTCATCAGTGGTTACATTTTGTGTATTTTAACAGGCAAAGTACAGGAATGTATGCCAAAAACATGAATTTCCAGACCAAGACTTTCTGTTTAAGAATGAACATATGTTTTTGTTTTATACTTCTGGGGTTCTAAGTTTTGACCAGGTTTGGAAACATATTTATTGAAATACTTCATTTGTCAAATTAGAAACTTCTCGGAAGATCTTAAACTTTTACAAGAAAATGGAGATTTCCAGCTCCATGTTTCTGGTCCAGGGAGACCAGCAGATGTGTGGACCTACCAGTGCTGATACCACACATCAAGCTGTCCAGAAAAAAAATGTTTGTGTTAGCAGAACAGGCAGTTCTGCTTTAAGGTAACCCAGATATTTTTCAGATTGAGATAGACAGCATGCACGGCACTGCAGAATGCCAAATCAATACTTGTTTTGCATCCTACTCCACTGAAGAGAGTAGGTCTGCATTATGCCTCTAATCTCATTTCATTGGTGCTCAAAAATGTAGCAAGTCACTTGCAAGAATAACATAACTTTTCCAAATGCACAATCATTACAATATTGTTAGCAAGCCAATGCTGGGCTGGAGAAAGCTCTCTGAGACTCTGGTTGAAATTTAATGAAATCACTGGAGGACACTGGGAAGGGCCTCCTTTTCTGAAACTATTTATTTATAGCTAGTGTAATGCTAAATTACATTGCCAAAGCTGAACTGTGTTCTAGAGCTGGCTAATGCAACAAAAAGTCCCATGGCTTTAACCCCACAAAGGGTCTTTCTGATATTCACTGGGCCTTCCAATGCAGAGTAAGTACTTAGACCAAGGATTTCAATAACAGATTTGGGAACTGCCAAGAGAAGGAGCTATGTATGCAATACTGGCTTAATTTACACCCCACACTCCCTATATATGTTGTGAAGTGAATTCTATTGATCTGTTGGTGATAAGAGATGTGGGAGACAAAAATCCAGTCCGCTCGGATGACTATGGGTGATGGTTATGCTTTATATACTTTATTTTTTCACACGTTATTTAACTAAGACACATGGACAAATTAAATCAGAGCTAGTGTGGAAGAATAGTGCTGGTAGAGCACCAAATACTGTGAAATACATAGTTTAAAATAAGGTCTGTTTATGGTTATTGCACATAATTAACTTGTAATAAAACGGACATATTAGTTTTGAACAAACTATTCTCTCCTGTTATGAGATTGAATACTATGGGGGTTATCCTGCCTTGAACTGCTGCAAACCATCATTTCACATGAAATATTAAATCTTCTATTTTTGTTGAGATAAGTTTGCCAAGTTTCTATTATAGATAGTAACAGATATACTTTTAACTTGAGCCAGTATCTCAGAAAGTTTAAAATATCTAAATTAGGAGTGTGCTCAATTATAGACCTTTCCTATAAACCAGGAGACAATGTCAGGCTGATATTCATAGATATATGATCATTTCTCGCTGGAAATCTGAGTCAGATACCTAGATTGTGTTGATCTAAGCAGAACTTCAGTGACATATGCCAGTTGCCGATCTGGGCCAGTAAGCTTAAATAGTATTCTCTGTCCTCTAGATCTTGCTAGTCAAGATTTTGTTTCAGCTTTGTGTATAACCAGTACAGCTTTATGGGCATGAAATTAGGTAATGCTGACAGCTGATGATTAAGGGAGATAAAATGAAAAGTATGATCAAGGCATTTTTCTTTCGCTTTCAGAGCTTTGTTTCCCCTCAGACCAGTTTGGAGTACAGTTACTGCCACTTTTGACATTTTTGTATGTAAAAGACATACATCCCTGTACTAATCTGCTCATTTCCTTTGAACCTTTTTTTTTTTAAGCCTTATTCTGGTCATTTAGTTCTGAAATTATTCTTCAGGATGCTGTTAAGGAGTCCCTAAATTTTTTACATGATTCAAGCTGGGTTTTTTTATCCATCCATTTACTGAACAAACTTCTAATTTCTTTTCTTATGTGTTGTTATGCTTCTAATAATTTTATTTGGGAATTATTTAGTCCTTTTTGAATATATAAATCAATAACTATTGGCAGACAAAATACATTAAGAATTAGTTCATCATTAAGAAAGAAACTAAAATAAAAAACCTGCACTGTGATTAGGCATTTCCAGTAAAAAGGAGTTTTACCCGATAAGAGTAAGAAGCTACATTATAATTAAGAGATTTAGTTCTTATGACCAAAATTTTCTGGCCAAAATTCTCACTAATTACTGTAATAGGAGATCATTCCTTAACATTGTTTTGCATTGCTTTATAATGTGACAAACACAGTATATTCTGGTTACCGAATCATATTTGTCTTCGTGCCTGTTTTGCTCAGTCACTAGAGAATATTTACACATATTTTCTATACTCCCTAGCTATTTGATTTAACTTATTATTTTGTGCCAAGTTGTTCTTTTTACCTACATTTCCTGCACTTTACGTCTCTCATTTGTGTTATAATGCAGGGACAAATTTCACCATCAGCACCTTCCATTTTTTATGTTTAACATTACCTGGGAGTTTTTGGCCCTATTTTCTTTTTTATGTCTTTTCGCCTGGCCTTTGTTCTTTACAAAATACTCCCAGTGCATTAAAAGGTTGTATTTATCAGGTTTCACTTGGGCATTCAAACATTTCATACTGTGAGGTATTGTGTTATTGCAGTATCAAGCCCTTCAGATGAGCATGATGAATAACAACAGGTTGGCTTTTTTAAGGTTAATGACTTCATGATTTACAAGTGAAGATATATGAGTCAAAATTATTGCATTAATTGTTCCATTAAACAATGCGAACTTTGATTACACTATTTGGGAATGCCCTGGAGAAGTGCCATCATCACGTTATATTAATTGTGACATGGCATCTATTTTAGATTTGCCAACAGTTTAGAAAAAAGTAAATACTGCAGCTTATAGCTGCCCAATAACTTAAAGGTTAGTCTCTCCTTAAAGGTTAGTCAGTTGTTAGTGGCCAGCAACAAACTGAAAATTACCTCAGATAAAAGCCAGAACACACCAACAGCAACATAGACTGTTGGACCTCCTGTGGTTTTAAGTGATGTTAAAGCCTGGGGTGATTGGGTTTTGGAGGTATGTAAACTATAGTAACACCAGTGACAGACTGCTGCCACCTTCCCTCTCTTCCTTTTGGTCTAGTCAGAACTGCTCCATACAGAAAGCCTCAGCTGAGATCTGTTGGGTTGCAACAAGATAAAAGAAGAATCAACAAAGATCATCTGCATTTTATGGGATCAGAAATGTTTTTGAAGCAGAACAAATTCCCAATTGGTATAATTAATTAAAGGAATGTCTTACTTCTGGAATTGATTCTGAGACAATAGAATGGGCACCAGGAAGCTCTTTTTGGTATGAAGAACATCCTTTTTTACATTTGTTGGTGGCACCTTAGAATTTAGCAATCTCATATCAATAATTACAAAGGGATGATAATATTAAGTCATTATTTTACTTATTTAAAAGACAAGGTTTTTTCTGGTGTTGTTGGTTTGAATAACAAAATAGTACAGTGAAGCCAGATGATGAATGCTCTCATCTGAATTTTTGATTCACCAGGGATATGTCAAACTTCTGTGTTGCAATGTTGTTTTCAGAAGGAAGATTTTATGGTAACATTCTGAATTTGAAGGCAAAAGATCAGTAAAATTCAGAGGAAGTCTGAAATGGCAAATGATCTCTGAATTCTTCTAACCCAGGAATACAACAGTTTTTTCTTTAACAAGAGCAGAGTAGCTCAACCCAGCCTTGTTAGCTGTAAGCAGGCTTGTGTTCAGAGACCTCAGTAAAGCTACACCTTTTTCCATTCTGTTTGAGTAGATCATATCTTCCTCTGTTTTATCTTCCTTTCCTTTTTGTATGTGGCTATAGAATGACAAATGATTCTGCTGACTGTTTACAGGACAACTTGGTATAAGATTACTTGCAGCA
Organism: Edolisoma coerulescens; assembly: GCA_013397115.1. Lineage (NCBI taxonomy): Eukaryota > Metazoa > Chordata > Aves > Passeriformes > Campephagidae > Edolisoma > Edolisoma coerulescens. The sequence continues at coordinate 1,690,078 of VWZW01004608.1, forward strand.
AGTAAAGTTAAGCAAGCAAATTAGTCTAGTTTATTAATAAACCATTTACTTCACTAAGTGATGACTGGCATCAGTGTTTGAGGGGGATGGAAGACACAGGGTACAGATAGACATAAAGTATAGTATCATTTAGCATCAGTTCTAACTGCAGTTCTTTTTTCCTTTTCTCTCTTCTGCCTTTGCTTTCACCAGTGAAAAACTGCTGCTGCTTTGTTCCCTCTGTCTTTCCACCTTCTCTGTATTTTGGATGCTTTGTGTAAGAACAGCAGCAAACCAAGCTGGAAGATGTTGCTGCTGCTGCTGATGGGAAGAAGGGATCTGATTATTAGATTCTATTTAGTAGCAGCACATGGGTGAAGCTTTTACACAGGGCTCCATGATAGTGGAAACTAAAAAAAATTTTAGTGGAAGACATTACATTAAACTGTTTACCTGGACCTTGGGGAAGGGAAGGTGGGCTGGAAGAAGGGAGAAATTGCAGGAAAAGCATGGCTAATCTTGTTTTTTTCAAAAGATGTGCTGAAAAATTTGTAAAATACAGTGTAAGCTTTTATTATTTTCATCCAGAATAAAGAATGATTTGTAGTGGAACTGTAAGAATAGATTCAGAAAAAGGCAGTGCGCATTACTGGGTTAATTTCTCTACCTGTAGCTTCCGTATTCTGTTGCAGTTTGGGCCTTAGTCTTGAGGATGATATTGCATGATGAAAGTGGTATCTCTTTTTGACGAGCCCTTCATTAACTTGGACTTATATGTAAACTGTGCCCATGGTTTACATGGGGCTGGTTTACATCCACGTAAACTGAGACCCAGCTGAACCTCAGCTTGTTCACTGATGAGGACTGAAACGTGAAGCTCAGGCTTGTTATTATGCCACTTCTGACACCAAAATGATGTTATGATACACTGAAATAATGTTAGGATACCCTTGTTGAGAGATGCCTCTGCCTGATTTGAGATGCAAATGAGACCATATGCTGAAGTCAATAGAGCAGATTTCATTTAACAGTAAATGTGAGGTAGAGAGAGACAGATGGAAATAGGAAAGGGGCACGGGGGGGGGAGAGGAAGTAGAGAGGAGGTGGAGGGGAGATTTAGCAGAAGATATCCCATGTGGGTCCCTGCAGTGTCCTGCTGGCCCTTGTCTTCTTGGTGGTGGGAGATTCCAAAGTGATCTTCTGGAGGTACAACTTTCATACATTCCAAGTCCTGGGTGTTCATGAAGCATAGGCACCATTCCCACAACTTGGAATGGCATGTGTCTAAGCAGTTTTTTCCTTTTCTCACAGTTTGCCATGGTGGGAATTTTTGTCCAGATAGGCTACCCAGACCTGCCTCACCAGGCCTGGCATCTTCTTGTTGCCATCTCCACTGAAATTTACACCTTCCTGTTTGTCATCTGTGCCTGTTGTGGTGCCTTATCTCATGAGAACATCCCACCTTGTGTCAGAGTTTTGAGACAAGTTAACTGCATTCTTGAATCCTCACAGAGCCATAAATACCATAATGGTACAGACAAAATTGCAGGTGAACCCTTGACTGTTAACACACATTTAACATTAATTAATGCAGTATTTGTGACTTCTTAATTCTTCTAATCAGTTTTACAACAGGATAGCAGCTTCTTAGGTGCTCAGTCAAGTCCTTAATGATGTCTTTATGGAGTAATGATATTCAGTAGTGTCTTTAAATTGTTTATAGACGTTATGGACTTGAAATTGTTTATTGTACCTTTTATTGAGCCCTTTTTAAATTTCTTTGCTGAGAATTAGGGACTCATGCAATGATGGCTTCAGTCCCTGGTTTTACTATATAATTTCTTATTTCAGGATGCAAGTTTGAGAAAAGTATATCTAGAGAAGAGACTAAATGTTCAGATTCAATGCATTTAGGATATAGGCAATGGAATCATATGGTTCAATGTCTTGGAATACCCAGATATACCCTATTTCATTGCAATGGCCAATTCACAGTGGAAGCCTCTTCTAAGCTTATTAGGGATTACCTCTGAGCTTAATAACCATCTGAGAAGTCAAACAGCAGGTAAAACAATGTCTCTTCTTTATGATATATATTACTTGGATTTCAGTATCACAAACTGAAAATCTAGTGAAAAGTTACTAGGAAGGAGTCCCTCCTGTCAGGAGCATATGGTAATTTTACACTAATTTATATCTTTTGTAAATGTGACAGCAGAAGCATATGTGGAAATGTTTGCATGTGGAGGGGAGCAAAATGTGTTTTGCTGAAAATAAGATTTTAGTGATTGTCACAGGGTATCTGCTGGTTAACAGTGCTGTGCAAATGATTTGCTGAAAATTGCAGACTGAACACAAGTCCTTTGATACTCTAGCAGAGAAGACAAAAGAGACGCAAAGTGAATATCTGTGTTTTGTTTTACTGCAATAACACCTAGTTCTGTCTGCAGTCTTCAGCTCTAGCATTACTGCAGACTGGCAGTCTAAAAATTAGTAATACATGTGAACTTTCACTGCTCCCTCCCTATTCATTGATTATAACAAAATAAGTGTGCCGTTGTTTCATACTCAACATCTGCTGAGGAAAACACTATTTGAAAATAAGGTGCAAAATTCTCATGTAGAAAAGGGCTGTTTTATAGGATGATAGTACAGATGGTGATTCTTTACTAATAAAAATGGACTGCTTCTTTCTATTTTCTGAGAGTCATCATAAGCTTTTACACCTTTTCCTGGGGAAAATATTCATCAGAACCAGGAGGCAGACTGCTAAACTAAGGGGTGATAACAGTTGCATGCAGCAGATAGGATACCTGTCAGGAAATAAAAAAAAAGAGGAAAAAAGGTATTGAAATATTAAGAATTCTAGCAATGCAGTAAAAAGAATAGTTTTATATTAGAAATGAAAGTTGTGATGAATGTGAATGTATCTATAAATACATACAGTAAAGGATGGGAAAAGGTTGAGAATTGCAGAAGGTTAAATTAAAGAAAATGTCTAGATGGGGGAAAAGCATTCTACATCACTTCCTGATCAGTTAGCTTCCAAAGTCTGAAGAGCTTGGTTATAATTTTTGCATTAAGCTAAATAATAAAATACTTTTCTGAAACTTCTAGCTTTCCTGCTTTGATTTTTTTGAACTGGTATAAAACTGACAGGAGAAGAATCTGCTTTTAGCAATTTAGACAGTCAAGTTAGTACAAAAATATTACAATTTCAATATTTTTCAAATTTTTTTAACCATTTATTGATCCAAACAGAAAATAATATTTCAGGTTAAAAGCTATGTCAATTAAAATTTTTGAAACTACAAAGAAGTTTCACTCAGATTCATTCAGAAGATTTTATGTTTTGCAACTCCTCTTATCAATACCTTTTGGAAACCACAGTAGGACAGCCCTGCTCTGAAATCATCTCTCACTGGTGAGTGCTAGTATGAAAGCAATAGTTACATGAGCCTCCAAATTGCTGTATAAAACCGGGGCGGGGGGAGGGGGAGGTGTAAATGGTATCTTCTGTTGCCATTCACTTCCTTACAACTATATCTCAGTTTTCTCAGTTCAGCATTTTAATATATATTGTAACTATGAAGATCTCAGATCTTTTAAACACTTTAAAACACTGAGATAAAATCTGCATACTGATAGATGTCTGTGAAATCATTTTAGTCTTTTTCTCCTCTGTACAGGTAAGCCACTCTTCCTGGTGAAAATCCCAAAGGCAACTCGGCAGAAGTGACGGTGTCTGGCAAAAGCAGTGTTTTCTCAATGTAGTTCATCACTGTTTCCATTTTAAAAAGTTATTTGAATTTTTCTGTACCAGAAAAGGTCCAGCAACTATGTGCTCAAATGCAAATTTCCAAGTTTTCTTATCACACTATGTAAGTATACTATCAGTTTGGAATTGGTGTGGCACTCACCATTTGTTTTCTGTTAGAAATGAAAAGGCATACCTGGTCAAGACACAGACTGCAAGTTGCATTCATAATTTTGATTTTGAGTTCTTATTTACAGCACAGATTTTTAATTAGCTTGAGGGCCTGTGTGAGTGCATGGAAGAGGCTGGCTGTGAGCATGTAGGTTTAAACATTGAAAAATATGACTGCTACATTTAAAAGGAAGTAGTAGAACAAGCAGACTGCCTTAACAGATCAGAGACAAGCAAGACAGACTTCCTAGGGTTGTGTTTCACAAGACTAAAGCACTTCTGCAAGTGCAGCACACATGACTGTTTTTCTCCTGACCTAAAATGGGTTGCTGCTCCTTTCTATCAAAATGTCATTCATGCAGGGGAAGAAGCATGGGCATCTGACACCTCACTTCTGCTATTACCTAACAGAGCAATGCACATTAGATGAAGCTCTAAAGAACCTAAGTGCACTCTTAGACTGAATAATGTTAATGGCATTGTCTTTAATGGTGTAAAGCTTCAACCAGCAAAAGTTTGTGAAGAGAATAATATCCTTATATGTACTGTGATCATTTGTGGGGGTGGAAGCAGGGAATAACAGCGCTGTTCTCTGAAAATGTAACACTGAAACATTTTTGAGAATATTATCAGGACCAGTAAATATTTAACAGAAAAGCATCTCACTTCCACAGATTCAGTGACACCACCCCCCATACTTCCTGTGCATTTTGAAATGCTGAAAACATCTCTGTCAGCTTTTTGACTGGCAGCTTTTATCATAATAGTTCAAAAATGCTAGAGAACAACCCAATCATGTTACCTGTATGTTTATTCCATCTGGATTCTGGAGGTAAATGTAGGCATCATAAACAAGACTCAAATGGGAAACAGAATACCAGCTTGTATTTTCCAGTAGAATCTTTAACTTTTCTTCTCAAAAGACACAATCAACATCTTTGTGATTTTTCTGTTCAGTTATGAAACTGAGGCTGCTTGCCTCCTATGTATTTAATTTGTATCAATAAGAACTTTAATAGTACAATGATTCTATTTGCAAGAGAAATGCTTTTGCATTGTACCTTGATGAGGGAGAGTGACTAGATATGTTAGCTCATCAATTGTTTTCATGAACATTTATAGAGGTAAGAAATTAAAATTTAGAAGAATTCTCTAATTTGTATAGCGTACTTGGATTTCAGAATTCATGTGCTTTTAAAATTCTGAGTGTGTGTCCCAGTTTTGGCCAGGATGGAGTTAATTTTCTCACTGTTGCTGCAAGGGGGCAGAGCTTGGAGCCACATGGGTATGCCTAGATTGTTATTTAATACCACTCACTCATGGTAATGGGGCAGAGGTAAGGGATTCTCAGTTCTGCAATGAAAAAGGGGCATGGCTTTGAATGGAAGAAAAAGGTGCTGCTTGGAGGGGTCGTGGCCATTTTGTTCCTTTTTCTGGGGAAACAAGCAGCAAATGGAGGCATGGGGTGGCGGTGTGGTCATGTCTGGGTTAGACTCAGTGAGCATTTTTGCATGTAATCACACTCTTTTATACCCTGTTGTTATTAGTATTGTTGCTGTTACTGTTTGTTTTCTTATATCATTGCTGTTTCCGGTAAACTGTTCTTAACTCAGAATCTCTGCCTTCTGTGTCTCATCCAAGGGGTGGATGGAGGGCAGTGGCTACATGGAGCTCATTTTCCAGCTGGATTTAAAGCACAACAGTATGATAACGGATTTCAGTAGTTTAATTTGAATTGTGTGATTACCATGTTTAAAAAAGGGTGCAAGTCTAGATGGATGCTCCTGTAATCTGTAAATAAAGGTAAATAAATCCTTCCATTGATGTCAGCTTTAAATTATCTTGCTTGTATGATATGGTAAAATTATACTTCTAAACAATGCCTGAGTTGTTGGTGTTTACAGTCCAGGTGGCAGAAAGTGTATGTGAAGAGAAATAGGATAAAATCAGAATTATGAAAAATAGACTGAAAAGCCTTACAGATAAGGATTGCAACTTCACAAATTGGAACCAAAGTTAACCTATCACTGAAGCCTATTTCAACATTCTTACTTGACTAAATTCACTTTGTTTACTGATGAGCGATGAGCATACCTACAAATAGACAGTAAAAACTTACTGGTGTTTACCAGGACCTGAGGGATGGCCTGAAGTTTGGCCAGGAGAAGTTTAGGTTGGATACTAGGAAAACCTTCTTCATCCAGAGGGTGTTTGGGCACTGGTACAGCTTCCCAGGGAAGTGGTCACAGCACCAAACCTGACAGAGTTCTAGAAGTGTTTGGACAATCCTGTCAGGCACATGGTGTGATTCTTGAAGATGGTGCTGTGCAGGGCCAGGAGTTGGACTTGATGATACTTCTGGGCCCCTTCCAACTCAGATATTTTGAGATTCTCTGATTCTGTGATCTGATGACAGCATTCTCAACAAATGAGAAAGTTGTGTGCACTTCCTCTCTGCACTTTCTGCTCCCATTTCTTCTTTTCTATGCAAAGGAAACCAGGTACACAAGTCAAGAGAAAATGACAGTATGGCCCAATAGCCTTCTGGTACAGACATCAACAGACCTGTAGGGTGGCCTAAAGGTTACATACACCTTGAAATACTTAGAGTCTTGCAGAAAGAAGCTCCACTTTTGTTAATGCTATCTGATTTATCCTGTAGGAAGCAGTTCTGTAAGCACACAGTGCTGTCATAAAGCTTTCTTCCAGAAGCCGTCCCCACTTGACCTCAATAAGCCTAAGGAAAGAAGTTTGTTCAAGATATGCTTGAAGGCTAACATCAGAAATTAATTTCCATAATAAATATCTTGAGTGGTAACTATTTCCCAGCCTGGCTTCCTGCAGAAGATTGCCATAGAGATCTTATGGCAGAATCAAATACATCCTCTGCACTTGTGAGAACCAACTCCCATTTTACCTGTATGCGAATCACAGTCTCCTTTTAATGTGGTAAAATGTTCTTCACTCTCTTCATTCACACTTGCTTCTCTAAATAAATTTTCATAAATCTTTTCTGTTTCAGTCACATGCTTATAATTTGTTCATAATTCAGTGGCATGCGTGCTATAGTACTCAACATATTGTGTGAAAGATCTCTACAATACAGTCTGTTCCTTTCAAAGTATCTGCCATGATTTTTCATTAGAGATGCTGTCAAAGCTAAATTAGACAATACACAGTTTGATAAAATATCTTATTTCAAAATATAGCAAGAATATGCAGCAAAAGCCGACATAAATGCATCTTGAGGAATCAGCATTTCCTCCTCGTGATAAGAAGGAGAAAATGTTTTGATATATTTTTGGCAATGAATTTTGAAATCCCTGCTATAAGTGCTAAAGAGCTTGTCAGTTTGGGAGCTAATCCATATGCCAAGGATACATTAAACAAATACGTAGCTACTTACTTCAGGGAATGACCAGATGGAAATAAAACTTTCACAAGGAAATCAAGCCCAACTACTGGTAAGTGTAAGGTGAAAATTTAAATCACTTTTGACAAGGTGGAAAAGCAGATAGTGTCATAGTGTAACTGCAGTATAATGTGCATGATTAACTTACTGTGGACCAGTTCCCTGGCTGCAGGATTTTACACACTCTGCTTTGTAGAAGTAGTCATTGAGAAAAAACATGTGACTCGAAGCACAGAGCCATGCATAAATAATAATAAAATAGTCTGGAAAAAGTGAACAAGCAATGATTTCATTTTCCAATCACAGGCCTTGGCCATGGGCTCTACAAAACAATTTTACCTTTGCAATTAAGGCCCTAGTCTGTCTTCTCTGCTGGAAAAGAGGTGGAGGAATTCAACTATGTCCAAATATACTGTTCAACATTTTTCCTCTGTATGATGATGTATTTATTTAATCCTTTAAAAAAAATGTTAGGTACAGCTCTCCTTCTTAAGTTCTTAAATCAGACTGAATTCTTCACTTCCAGCAATGGATGATACAGCCTTTTAGCATGTCTGAAGCTCAAATGATCAAAATGTGAGAGGGAAGTAACCTTTCCTGCAGTTGCTTTCAGTTTTCTCATGCATAGTTAAATCAGTGCATTGAGAAGTAATGCTCTACAGGGATGGATACAGAATTAGCCCCTGCAGTCTCACCAGAGTTTAATGGGTGATCTGATGCTAACAGCATCAGTTTCTGCCATCTGTTCATAAGGGAACCACTGACTGTTCAGTGAGCCCCTTTGTTAATCATGCTAAAGGGAATTTGGATGACTAAAACTGAATTGTTTGAATATTCCCATCCAGCAAAACCACCAGTGTAGTTAATAACTGAAGATAGGAAAAAAGCAAAAATTAGGGCAAAACAAATTCTTTAAATACTTAGTTCTAGTTCCATTTTCACAGCTCTTTTGATAAAAAGAGCTACATGCCAAGTACTGTAGTAGAGAAACTGTATTTATTCACTACAAATAAATAGTCCAATAAATTTATAATTTTTATATGCTTATATAAAGTTATGCTTTCACAAATATGTTGTTTTATTACATAAGTAGTCTAAGCAACAACTTTGTTTATATAAGCTATAAATAGTTTGAGGATGTATATTACCACTTGTAGTTTGTTTTGAACTAGTTGTGTTGCGTGTCTTGTTCTGTTTAATTTCTCATATGTGTCTTGTTGTTATTATTTCTGATGCCTAATAAAATTTGGGGAATTAGAATACCAGATGATACGGAAGAACCAGTGGTAAAACTAAGTACACATTTATGTTTGCATAAGAATATACTTAACTGCGTAAAAAGCTATGCAGGAAAAAAAAGTATGCAAGTGAAAATACAGTTATTTAAATGTTTATATTGAAAGGATAAAATGGTTGAAGAAAGTAGTTCAGAATTCAATGAATTACTTATACTCGCTATGTTGTAGTGTTTGCACAGATACAAATTAGAAATGCATTTCAGGAGAGTTCAGCAGGGTATTAAATACAGACACGAAGCAAAGATAAGGATTAAAGCTAATCAAAAGCTAAGCATAAAAAAAATCAGGAATATTTAGACAGATCGTTAATTATCTCTCTGTTTAAACATGAATTCCCTGAAGAATAGTCAGCATTAAAGACATCCCTGAGAAATGTGTCTACAGGAAGGAAAGGCTTTTTCACTCTGAAACTGTTTGTTTGGATGTTCTAATTAGCAATTTAAGCATACTTTATTTTGAAAGCAGCTACAAATTATATTGTTATCAATAAGAACATGCCTTTTCAACAATGACCATCATTGCTTCCGTTTATTCTTTTCTAACTAGAGTCTGGGGAAATATCTGTTTCAGACCAGTTTCCACATTTGTACTGAAGCAAAGTTAAATTATTTTCAACTCCCTTTACAAGAGTTGAACAAACTCTTGGCTACCATCTTGCTCTCCCTTCCTCTTTTTGTTATGTGTCCTGGTTCCAGCCAGGGCAGGGTTAATTTTTGCCGTAGCCAGGAGAGGGCATGGCTAGGACCTGGGGGTTGTTCTATACCACCTCACGACAGGGGGTGTGGAAGGGGAATGGAGTTTCTTGCAGGAAGAAGAGGTTCTTTCTGGTTGCAGTAGGTAGCATGGCTGCGGTCGAGTGAGGTCAAGTCCCATGGTGAGCATTTTGGCATGTGAATCACTCTCTCTCTTTTGTATAGTTTTGTTATTAATATTGCTGCTGCTACTGTTTGTTTTCTTATCTCATTGCTGTTTCCAGTAAATTGATTTTATCTCAACCAGTGACCTTTTCCTGCTATGCCTCCAGTTCTTCTCTCTATTACATCAGGGAGTGGACAAGGGGAACGAGCAAGAAGCAGCGTGGTTTGGAAAGTCTCAGAGGGAGGACTAAATTGGGGAGTACCATTCCTAAACCACAACATTATGTTATATTTAATTCCAGTTTAGCTGGTCTTCCAGCAATTAAAAATTATATTAGGAAAATTTGCACAGATAACTTGAGTTAAAAGTTGAGTGGAAAAATGTGATCAGCTATTGTTTTATTCTCATGGGCAAAGCTCTCACTGTACTGAGCTTAAAAGATGATTTCATGGTAATTCCATGTATGAAATGTGTGTGGATTCAAGTTAGCCAGAGGGACCTGGATGAGCTCAAGAAGTGGGCCCGTGAGGATCTCATGAGGTTTAAAAAGAGCAAGTGCAAGGTGCTGCGCTTGGGTGAGAGCAACCCCCATTATCAATCCAGGCTGGGGGATGAACAGATTGAGAGCAACCCTGCCAAGCTGGTTCCAAACCAGACCTGTTGCTGGCCAAAACTTAGTCCGTTAGCCACAGTGGCAGAACCTTGGGGAAAGCATATATGAGGAATGATAAAAAAATGCTGTGCACAGCTGAGAGAAGGATGCAAGATTAAAAGCTCTGCAGACACCAAAATCAATGAAGAGGAAGATGATGAGGCACTCCAGGCATCAGAGCAGACATTTCCCTGTAGCCTGTGGAGATACCATGGCTGTCTTTTTTGCAGCCTGTGGAAGACCCCACACCAGAGAAGGTGGGCCTGTCCTGAAGGAAGTTGCGGCTTAAGAAGAGACCATGTAGGAGCGGACTCTTGGCAAGAGCTGTAGTCTGTGTAGAGGAGACCACATGGAGCAGGCTTTCTGATAGGAGCTGTGACATACGGACACTAGAGCAGTTCGTGAAGAATTGCTCCATGGAGCAATTTGTGAAGGACTCTATCCTGTGGGACTGAGCTCATGCTGGAGCAGGGGAAGAGTGTGAAGAGAAAGAAGTGGCACAGACAAAATCCTGTGAACTGACCACAACCCCCACTCCCCATCTTCCCTGTAGTGCTAATAGAGTGGGGAAGAAGTAGAAGATTTTGGAGCAAAGGAGTGAAATTGAACCTGGGTAGAAAGAGTAGGGTAAAGGGAAAGTGAGTTTAGTCTGTTTCTCTCTATCCTACTTTAATATATATATTTCTTAATTAGGAGTAAACTAAATTAATATTCTTCAAGTCAGGTCTGCTCTGCCTCTGATGGTGACTGGTGAGTGATCTCCCTGTCTGTAACTCAACCCACAAGCTTTTCCATCTAATTTTCACCCCCCTGGCCTGTTGAGGAGGAGGAGTGAGAATGCACCTGAGTGAGAGCCTGGCAGTCGGCCAAGGTCATTTCACCACAGAAGTTTATAATTTTATCACATCAGATGAGTCCCTTCTCCCTCTTCCCAGTCCTGCTGTATTATTTGGGATGTGATGTGGGTGGGTGGTATTGATTTTCCTAATGCGCTAATCCAGTCTTTGTCAGAGTCCTTTGAAGCTGATGTCTCTTCTGTGCTATGATCCTAAGCCACAGAGACTGCATGCTTTGACAAGGGGAAGGAATTCACACAAACTGTTCCAAATTGCAAGCTTATTTCTCATCAGTGAGCAAGAATTTTTTTGAGATTAAATTCCATGTTTAATATTTGCATCCAGCTTATGCATATTTATCTGCAAGTAATCACCCAAGTCTTTGCACATTCATTTTCAGAGGGGTATCAGTGAACTGCTTATGTAGATTTTCTGCGTGTAGAGCTGCAGATTTTGCAGCTACCAGAGTTCACATTTTAAAATGTGCTCCTATTAGTGTAAATTATACAGTGTTAGCATATGCTGAAATTTCATGGCAAAATGATACATGTTAATAGTTAAGATTCTAGAAAATTACACAAGCTATGATGGCATTTACAGTATATGAGAAAGCAATGTTGATAACATGAAAGTTAACAAACAGTTTAGAGAAAGATCCTGATGCATCTAGTAAGTATGTGTGATGGCACACTGAAATTCACATTTGAAGGGCAAAACAAGAAAAATTATAGACTGCAGTGGTGTGAAGGTGGGAAGGTGTCCCTGCTCCTGGTAGGAGCATTGGAACTCCATGAACTTTAAGATCTCTTTCCATCCAAATAATTCCATGATTCTGTAAAATAATGTTTGGCAGAAATTGTAGTAGCACTTATAAATTTGAATGTTGATGGTGAAAAAGCAGACTAGAATACATAATCTAAAGGCCCAGCAAGTAGTAACCTTCATTTTTTCACACAATTTTTAGCACAGAAGTTTCACAACAAGGGAAGCAATGATTGTGTAGTTATAAATCTTTGCATAATTATTCAAAATGCACAGAAGGTACCTAAAGCACAAGGTACAAACCTGCAAAAGCTGCCATATGTACAAAAAGTGCAAGGAAAGCTTATGTGACCATACTAATTATGAAAAAGGAACTGCACATGGTGACAACATGAAACTGGATTTTTTTAACACAAGCACACTGAAAGGGAGCAGTTTACGTAAGTTATTAGACTAGTGCTCTCTACTGTCATACTCTATGCTACTAAGTATACTGTTTTTGTTTGTGATGGAGTAGTAGTAACTCTTCATAGTTCTGTGGGGCTATGATTTTTCACCAAAATAGCATTGATAACACACTGATGTTTTAGGTATTGCTGACCAGTACTTACACATCATCAAGGCCCTTTTTATTGCTTCTCACACTGTCTTGCAAGCATGTAGGCTGCGGTTGCACAAGAATTTGTGATGGGATACAGCAGGGACAGCTGACCCCAAGTTAACAGGGGGATACACCATAATACATGATGTCATGCTTAGCAATAGCATCTGCGTAGAAGGATGAAGGGGGAAGGTGTTAGAAGTGATGGCATTTGTCTTCCCAAGTAACTGTTATTAAAAATGGAGCCCTGAAATTTCCCTGTTGGAAATATCTAAACATCTGCCTGCTGACAGGTACACGTGCATTGGCCTAATGATGAAAATTCTGTCTCAACCCACGTATTTTCTCACTTCTACCCTCACCCCACTGTGGGGAGAGAGTAAGCAGCTGGGTTGCACTGAGCTGCCAGCCAGGATTAGCCCACAATAGCGCAGAAATTGAAGACATTTTAAGAAGCGGTGCTGAAGTGGTGCATAAGCACTGCTTAAGATGAATTCCCTCCAGAAGGCACTATGTGGGCTCATCTTCAGTGCACCTGCCGTGGTCTCCATGTAATTTTTGGTGTGGCACTTGATCGTGGCCTCCTTATTTAATAGCATAAAATTAGAATGTCCCTCCTAATGCCTTGATGGGATGAGAATGTAATTGTATTTCATTTATGACATATGATGATGCTGTTCAAAATATTGAAAAATTTTAAAATACCATGTTATTTCTTCTTGTAGCTCTAGTGTGACTGAATAAGCAATGAAGCCCTCTGTTTCCCATGAGCATAAGAAACTTGTGCAAAGCAGTTGAAAGTTTGCTGTCTAAAAGACATAAATCTGCTAAAGGCTTTCTGCTTTTGAGATGGTGACTGTACCAGACTTGGTCATTTTCATGGTCTTAGGAGAGCAGTCCCCAAGTGTGTGGTATTGAACATGAGGTCATTTGCACAGCTCTTGGTAATCTGAACATTTGACTGAAATGGCTTGGTTATGACCGAAGTTGCTGCTTCTGAAGTTGCTACATTTATAAATCCAACCCATGCAGCAGTCAGACATAAGAGTGTGAGTTTTTTCAAAGACAGATTAATATCAACAATTAGAAACTGTTATTTTGATGCTATGGGGCTCCATAACTATGGTGAATATGCCTATATATTTATGAAAAATATTCATGATAATGTGAAAAGTATCTTTTTCAGATATTTGGTGACAACTTTTATTGTGAGTCATCAAACAGGTTTTCACTCCTTTCTCTTGAAAAGATGACTAATTCATGTACTGACTCAGTACAAGAAAGTCAGGGACTTGTTGGAGTGGGTCCAGAAGAGGGCAAAAAAAAGTCAGAGGGCTGGAGCACCCCTCCTATTAAGAAAAGTTGAGGGAGATGGGGTCATTCTGGAGAAGACAAGGCTCAAGGAAAACCTTGCTGCAGCCTTTCAATATACAAAGGTGTGAAGACACTGAGAGAGTCTTTCTCACCAGGGCCTGAAGCATTATAACAGAGGGCAATATTTTTGGTTATTGTTTAATTCAGATTACACATCCTAAAGATAAAGATTCTGGCATGGGATTTAGGTTTCAACATCCTTAACAAATTTAAAACTTACAGCTTAAGAAAATCTGTCAGTCATGGTGCAAACCCAATCTCTTCAGACAACACTTTCCTAAACATATTTTTTCTCATCTAGAGGACTGGGCATCTGCTGATTCTTCACCAATAATTAAATACATAATTATTCAAATTATTATAGTGCTAAATTCAGGATGCCTTTAGCCATAGATGTTTGTAAAAAAAAAGTACTAATATTATTGCTGTGATACATAGATGAAATTCACTTAACACTGGATATGTTTACAGCTGATAAGATTTTACTTAATTGTATGTTTTTGATAATTACTTATTTTATAGTGCCAGACATAAAACTACCTAACAGTATAAGCTGTTTATTTCAACATGGACCTATGGCATAGATCATAAAAATATACATTTTTATTTTTACACCAGCTTTTCAAATATTTGAGAACTACTTTTTATCTTCCAAGGGTCAGTTTTACAAGAACCGTAATGACTTCTATTAGTATGATTTGCTAGGGTGCTTCTTTCCTTTTGATGTATCAGTTTGTTTATAACATTGTGATTATGACTTGACCATTTAGCTACCAAAAATGTTAATTTGCATTTTGAGAAGACAAGGCTGATGATTATTTGCAATAAGATCACCTTAAGAAAGGAGCCATAATTTCAGCATTACAGAAATGTGATTAATTTACCTTCTTCACTATCAGCAACAACTTTCAGTTTGGATATTCACTGTGGCATTTTCTATACAGACATAAATCTTTCTGTCAGAAAGATTGAGTAACCGTGTATGTTGAGTTCAATTTGAACTGAAAGGACAATACACCAAGGACAAATTTCTTAAGATAAATAATCAAGCAAAAATCCACAAAACAATAATTTTATTTCCACAAAATAAAGCAAATACTCCAAGCATGGAATAATTCAGAGCTATGTAAACTTTCTTAAAAACTGTTGCAGACTTGAAATTTTGCTAATTATGTATTTTTAGAAATAGAAATAGCATACAATATTTGCCGACCTGTCCAAAATAGTGTATACTGATTAGCCAGAATTTTTGTCCCTTTAGTAATCTCCTACCTTCATTCTGTAAATGTCATAAGCAAAATGATCAGTTTGCCATGTTCCCAAAACTTAGTATTTAAGATCTGAACAGCAAAATGTCAGCAGTAGATTAACCAAGCCTTGTTTTGTCCTTCTCCCCTTCTCTGGAGAAATAAAAAATATTTGTGAATTACTTAATGTGAAGATCCCATTTCTTGTATAGTTTTGTAAAACTGTTTTATTTCTCTTTGCTTCCATTTTATGAATGTCTCTTTGCATCTCTTCCATTTTTGACATATATTGCAATATTATTCCTATGGTTTTTATTTGCAGAACTGTAATGTTAAAAAAATGACATTTCTTCCTGCTGTTGTTCAACAACAGTGGTTCTGAACTTCAGTCCAAGATTAATAGCTGCTGGTACGAGCTTGCCCTTTAAGAGTATTTTACAAACATACAGCCGTACAAACATCTTTGAGTTTCTCAAACAACACATGCTTTATAACTTGGCTGAAACTGTTAATAATGGGAGAAGATATAAGGATCTTGACCATTATTCTGTTCTCTGGACCTCACTTACAGTTCTAAATTTCTAGTATCCATTTCAATATTCTAGAAGGTTGTCCGCATCAAATATTCAAAAGCTGCTATCCACTGTGCATTTATGTGAGTTCTTTTATTTGTAGTCTTCATAAATGATCCACAGGAGAGGGGAAAAGGATCATAAATGAACAAATAGTACAAAGGGCTCCACTGTGAGTAAAACTGTAAAGGAGAGGCTTTTAGATAACCTATGAGTCCAACAGACCCGCATGAATTGCTTGACACCTGAGCAACATGGGAACTATTGACAATATTTACCAGTTATTAGTGGCAGTTGATGGGATTTAACCTTATTTTCCTAGGTGATTAAGTTCTGTTCTTATTCTGTTTTACCCAGGCTTTATCAGAACCCAGGCACTCATCAGAACAGATGGGCACCCTCCAGTAGGATTGTACAATGGGAAGAAATCATCAGAAATGTATCATTTTTTTTCTCTTTCCAGGTAGAGAAATGCCTAACTTGTTAATAATGTTTTTGCTTTATGTAAGTTTGTTGCTATGAATATCCAGTAAAAGTAAAAAAAACTCAAACAAACAAAACAAAACAACCAAATGAAAACCACCAAAAAAATATCACCAACAAAAGTTAAAGATAGGGCTATGTTTTCTTTAACAAAAGTGAATTTTGTCTAGGATTTTTGTCTTAGTTGTTGTTCCTTCTATGGTCTCAGAAGGTCCTTGAGAACATTCTGTCATACTTTAGTTTTTCTTGCAAGTGGTTTCTTTATATTATAGGAAAATCTGTCAACAGAAGATCCATTAAGATCTTATCCCTATGCCCATTGAGTAGCTTGCATATTGAGTAAAACATTGAGCCTGGTTCCATTTTTCATAGCATGACAATGTAAAGAGCTGTAGATCCTGCTGACGAGTTCATGCCACCTCAATACCGTCTTCTTAAACCTTCCAATTAGTCTCAAGGAAGTTTACTACTTCCTCATTAAAGGGTATGAACAATTTTAATACATCGTTCTCAGCCCAATCTTGGTATTTCAGACAAGAGAGTGTCTCCATGGATCACTTTTGGAAACAGGACCCAGGCACTTCTGAGGGTGCTATTCTGAGCCTATAGAGTTCAACTTTTGTCTTAAGGTGAGAATGTCATCTTTGGGAAAAGTCTGGGTTTCTGTCCTCTCCCCATAGATGTTGGAGATGGGTGCAGACACCCTTGTGCCATAGAGGGTCAAAAAGTCCTTATATTCATGTGTGGCTTAGAACTGTGTGCCTTTCACATTAGACACAATTATTTCTAGCATTGCAAGACTGTATATTTACATGGATTGAACTGTAAAGCAACAATAAGGAAAGAAGGAATGGCAGTCAATATGTAGGGAAGAGACTCAATTTATTGAAAGTGATGGTAAGAAACTAAACATTCACCTTGGTAAAAGTTGCAATGGATTTACAGAAATTATCTAATATCTGTATGGCATTTTTACAGAAATTGTCAAAAATATATTTTACAGTTTGATCTTTGTATAAGATATATGTACTGTTGCCATTAGAACTATATAAGGCACGGGTTATAAAGGTTAAAATTGTCAGAGCAAGGCAAGAACAGGAGTACAAACAAGGCATAATTTTTTTGTCAGAGCAGCGAATAAGAAGACAAATAGCACCATTTAGTCAAGACAGAAATGTTCCGAGAAATGTTGGGGTCTTATTTCCATTGCTGAGAACACAAAGCTCAAAACTCCCCCTGAGTATGCACCCAGAGACAGAAAGCAAACCACTCCACAGCTGTACTGATTCTCTATTGTGTAGCACCAGGAGAAGCAAAGTAATAAATTCACTCATTTTTAATTGTGCCTGCACAGACTCTTATGCACAGGAGAAGATAGCTTATTTTCTTCACAACATTAGTGTCTGTATAATATCTGTAATAATTATTCTTCCCCATGTGTCAGAAAGGCACTTCATTGTTAGTGTTGTTTTTTTAGGAGTACAGCAGTGGGTCATCACTGAAAAATAATAGACTTTTTTAACTTACAAAAAGAAAATTGTCTTATGGGGCATAAGTAAAAAAAAAAAAAAATTTATAACAGCAGAGATGAAAAAAGAATGCTCTTATCATGGTTATTCCCTGAGCTTCTGTTCATAAACACCCACTGTTCTCACAAAATTCTTGTCATTGAACTTTATTCAGAATGACAAAGATATCTGTGAAACGAGCCTCCAGCTGGAGAATTGAAGGATAAAATACAGCTATATTAAGGAAAAATTATTATATGTAGAGCTTATGACATCAAGTGCCTTTTACTAAGATTGCTCAGGACTTTCAATTATATGGCTTTGCTTTCAGTTATTTACAAAGTCGCTAAACTTAAATTGTTTGAGTCAAGGTTTTCTATGTCAGGTATCTGCCTCAGGCTGAATTTAATTTTTTTTCTTTGATGTGTAAAAACGTGGTCAGCCTTTTTCTGCAAGAAATATACACAATGTGAGCAGGGACTGGGAGTATGGAAGTGAGGAGTGAATATTTTTTGTTTCTATAAGAACTTTACAAGTTGTGTTACCAATTACATGGTAATTTCCTAGTAGATGCTTTATAGTGATTTATTTTCTAAAACTCTCAAGAGAGTTTCCATGAGATTTTACTTTGACTAATTCTCTATACCTTGTGTTGACCATCTCACTCCTTCTCCTGTTTTCAGTAATTCTGCTTAGTTACAGGTACTCAGGAAATATCTGTGTGGGTGACTATAATAGCCAAATATAGATGAGACAAGAACTGAAAGAGAGAATAGGAGAGAAATTATTTTGAATGTATAGCCTGGAGGAAAAAAAGGCAAAGGCAGAGGTGATGAAAATTGCCTGAAGGTGGATAATGAAGGGAACTGAAATCCCAGCAAGGAAAATGAAGAGAAAACAGGAAAATGGTAAGAGATTATGAGGATTCCAGGAATCACATGGAATGGGTGAATCTTAGTAAGTCGTGTTTTTAAGACCTTTACCACATTTGCTATTTTCCTCTGAATTCAAATGGGTCCAGTCTTTCTTGAAGTACCACAGCCATGATCCTCCAGATAAGGGTTTACTGATTTTTACCTATTTTAGAAGCCGTATTTTCATTTACATGTCTCTATAGGATACTGCTTATAAGAACTTGAACAGCACATATGCAACTACACCTTGGGCCTTTTTTTAGCCAGCTGTCTCTTATCCTTTCTGTTTGCAACTGAATGCCTTTGTCTTTGAACTTCTCCACTTTGACAGTGAAAAATTTACACCTTCTAACCAATTTCAATTTTCTTACCAGTTTCACTGCAGCCTTAAACAGTTTCTTGTAGAAAATGTTTGCTTTGGCTGTTTACTAGAACATCATTGAAGACTGTCAAAAGTTTAGGGTTTCTCATCTACATGACTCTGTCAGCCTGGAATAGATAGAATCAGTTAGATTAGTCTGACACGATTTGGTTTTGGCAAACCCCTATTGAGGATACAGATATAGATGATATAGATGATATAAAACATAGATTATATAGATATAGATAGATACAGACAAATTAGATATAGATATATACATATGTATATACAGGTTAACTTCTAGATGGTTTTCTAGTGTGCTTCCTCCCTTTTCTACTGCATGCCAACCTGTTCCCAGTCTCAGTCACTTCATAAACAAGGAAGGTCCATGTATAGGAGCTAAAGTTCCTGAGTATTTTGATGCCAATATTATGATATTTATTGTAATACCTATTTTTGCACTTTGGCAATCTGGAAAATTCCATCAAAACACATACAGAAGACATTAAATAATAAAAAAAAAAGTACTCACAAGGTACAGAATGCCAAGAGTGAGATTATTTGTTTTATCCTAATCTTCCTGTTCGAACATAAGCATGCAGACATTAACGCAGTGATAAAATTATATTTTATGAGAATTTTTGTGAGTCATTCAGTAGTCCAGGTAAAATTACTACTTACCCACCCAGATTTATGCAGTGTTAAAGCATAGTATAGTTTTTATAACTCTGATGCCTTTTTAACTTTTAATGAAAATCTGCAAGACACAGATGCTCTTAGGACATGCTGCTGAGACCACCTTTAGTAGATCAGTTTGATGTCACCAGGAATATGAAGTTACAAGACCCTCTGCTTGAAGTTCCAGTTGAGAATGTGAAGTTTCATATAGCCTCTTTCTGCAAGCAGCCTTTACTTTTTGTTGTATGTTTCTTATTTTTGAGATGTCTGCACACTAGAGTTCTAGTTTCAGGTACCATACCTGGCAACTACTATAATTAATTTAATAATCATCATTATTATAATCAAACAAGAAATTTGCAGTAAAGCTCAAAAAACATGTTATTCTAATTAATTTTCACCTTGTTTTGTGGTGAAAAAAACCCAACTGTACAATGATCACATTGATCTACTTGCTGTACTAACACAGACAGATGAGAATCTATGATTGGATAAAATACAGAAAGGTGATCTATCTCTCTATCAGCAGATGTACCTTACTGAAAAAGCATTATTCTCTTTTACAAATATTCTACTAATGGAGGTAATGTTCACAAACACTAAGTAACCAGCATTAGTGCCAATTTAAATAATTATTGCTTTCACATAGATCCTTTTTGCCAAGTGGTTGTACATCAGCTGAAAATCACCTTTTTATCTCAGTTGAGGTTGCTTTCATATTAAAAGCTTATACATTAATAAAGTGAGTAACAGAGACAGTGATCTGACAGAAAGACAAAATGTGGACATGGTAAGAATACTGCTTTGTGTTAAGAGTAATGACTTAGGTGAAAAATCACAACCCGGCCAGTGTGTCATTTGCAATAGTTGTATGGCAGCAGTAAACATGTCAAACTTAGCCTTTGGTAAAAAATGTGTGGTCTCCCACCTATAAGTAGTCAATAGGCTTCCCTGAACCTTTATAGGCACAGTGCCCACATATATCACTAAAATTACATTCAACTAAAAACTGAGTATAGCATTCTAATCACATATAAAATTTCCTTTTTAAAAATGTATTTGTTGCTTTAAAAAGAGCAATGGAAATACTTTTGGAAGTGACAACTGAATTCTGTGCATTCAGAGATTAAGGTCCCAGAATTGTGCTCTCATTAATATTTTATTCTGAATTATTTTACAGATGTATATTCAACATTTTAATTACTCATATAGCTCCACAGCCTCCCCAGTGTACTGCCTATATTTAAATTCCTGGTGGGTTCTCTTCCCTCAGCTTCTCTTTTTATCTTCAAATATCTGCTGAATTCCCTGACTGCCCATTCTGAGAGGTTGTTAACGTATCATGTCCACAACTTTTAGCTATTCCTGACTGAACTTTTCAGTTTTTCTGACATCTTTCGGCTCCTGGTGTCACATCTCAGTGTCAGCTCTCCAGATTTCATTCACTTTCATCAGTCAAGCTTTTAAAGTCTCTGCCTTCAGCTGCAGTCCTATCATGTACCTGCCTTATTGTAAATGCCATTGCTAGGTCTATATCAGTTTCTCTTCACTCCTTTAGTACCCAGAGCTCCAGACAGCAGCTATGAAATAATAAGCCCTACTTTCAAAGGCTCTGTAGAATCTATAGCTGCCAGAAACACATCTGCATGACTGCAAATGTACCTATTGAACTAGATTCTGTCCTGTAAAATGCACAGGTAAATGTGATCTGAAAGGTACAGAGTCTCTGAAGCCCAATTTTTTCTCTTGCTTCGTAGCAGCAACTATTATGGGAGCCCTAGCTGCCTGCTGAGTCTGTTGAGTATGAGAAAATATGACACCACTTGTAAGAATGATGGGCCAATAATGCCAATGTTGACATGCACTGCAAAAGGCTCTGTGTCAGCACAAATAGTGGTGTTTGTCGCACTTGCCTCAGTGCTCAAGCCAAGAACTGAAATGAAGCCAATGCTCTGCCTATTCCTTGTTTCTCTTTGCTCCCACATCCTAACTCCTGGTCACTTGTGAAGTGGTTCATGAATGTTGCTGGGAACTGCAGAAGTAATTAGTTTTTCCAAGTCTGCCACTCAACTGGAAAATAATCATTGTAAACAATCCACCTGCATGCACTAAAGCAATTTTTAAATTTATTTTCATTAAGTTATTATTAAGTTAGAAAAGCAGGAAAATGGAGTTTAATGAAAGACTTAAGCATGAAATTGAACTTTTTCATCAACTTGTATTTAGAGCAACTCCTTTTTGATGTATAACTGTGAATTATGTTGTAATTGGGAGATAATTTCATGCAGTTTAACACCAGTTAGGCTGCCATTTTTTATTCTGAGACTATTTGCATTTTGGAGAGAATAGTAAACACATTTTTTTACAAATACCACGGAAAGCCTCTGTTCTTCACTGTGGAAGCCAATGAGAGGAACCCAACAAAACAAGAAAATACACAAAACTGAGAGCAAGCATTCGTCCAACTACAGCTAAGCAGTAAACAAAAGGACCTACCAGAAAAAACTCAGGAACACACCTTCTGATATCTCCATATTCTCTATATTTTGGCATTGGCTCAGTACAGTTGCTCTTCTTGAGGCCTTCAAGGGAACTAGTATTTAATTAGAAACTCACTCAGAAAACCTGTCTTCAGGGAAGGATTAGTTAAAAAATGAAAAGTGTTTAACACATAGATACATCCTGAAACAATGGCCGGAGTCAGACAGAACAAAATTCTATATTTCTTCAGGAAACTCCATTTTCCCACATATGTAACACAAGTACCAAAACATGTTAAGTTTTTTGAAGATGTGGTACGCACAACAACTTCTAAAGTGGATTTTCAGTGTTTCTTTTGACCTGAGCACAATGAACACATCAAACACTTCACGAACTCCTAGCTTTTGGTGTTTCTAATTCCTGCCTCTTTGGTCTCAAAAATTTTGTACTTTATTTATTTATTCCCTAGAAAATGGATTTAGAAGTGTTAGCTGGTAACATGGTAACTACAATGAGGACTCTCACCCCCAAAAAAAGTCATTGTGTAATTTCAGGGCATCATAATCATGCAAGAGATTCAATAGTCAGAAGTAACCATCAGTGCTGTTGTATGTCAGAACTCCCTTATACTGTTTTTTTCCAGACTTATAAAATATGTTCAGTTCTTGGATGGAAAAACACTGCCCCATACTGTAAAATACCAACTCTTTTCTCTTTTTTCTTTTCCCCTCTCATTGTGCACCAGTAGCTCAGTGTGCTGAAGCTCTTGCATTATAACGGCTTTCACTTTTCACTAAACATGCCATTTCCCATTCATTATCATCTCAAAAATTGGTGCTGGTGTCATCTGAATACCAGTAAAAGTGATGCTTAAGGTTTTTATTTTCACTGCACTGGTGAGAAAATCCAGAAATGCTTCTGTTTGCTACTCCAATAGATCAGTAAACTCCTGTGACTTTAAATGCTACTGACAGCATTCAAGAACTCGAGCCATTGTAACATGCTTACTGTCAAATGCGCCCATAGCAACACTCATCAGTGTCATCTGTTTCAACTCAACTCTTATTTTCTCAATTGACACAAAAAAGCCAATACACCAGTCACAACTGTTCCAATTTTAGTATGAGTTGAAGAATGATAACATTCATATATTGCCTGTGCCAAGTTGTAATGCATTTCATCAAATTGAAATTTCAGGAATAACGAATATGGTGACAGGCCTGCATACTCTCTTCTGCTGCTAAACAAGTCAATGTCTATTACTTCTGTCTTTTTCCCCGATACTTTTTTAGATAGTTAACTAAAGAAAGGAGAGGTTAGGCAAGAGGTTAGGCAAGAGCAAAATTCTGTTACAGAAAAGCTAGAGCTCTGTGCTGTTGAACTTTATGATGTTTATATGTTCCACTGTGGGTCTGTACATCTGTATTTTGTCTGAAGAGTGTGGAAAACTATGAAATACTGCTAAGAGAATATATCTGTGGCTAATATAATACATCCCAATTTAGGCCAAAAGTATGTGGATCAGCATTGCCACTGTTTTTGGAATCCAGGCAATGTTTTTCTTATTAATTTTTTTTCTAATTCTTCATCACAGGGAGACCATGAGACTTTAGCCTTCTCATATCCTGATGTTTTGGAATGAGCATAGGCTCCTCCACGTTTATGATTGCTACAAAACTGAGGAAAACAGAGACACTTGTTTACATTCCTCCAAATAATAGTTATGCTATCTGCTCTTTTTCAGTCCTTTTTTATTGCCATTACCTGTGTATGATGCATATAAAGAGGGAACATTTGTCTTGCACAATAGTTACCTTTCTGTCACTTTGTTGATGTATAAGCATAGTTTTGATGTGGAGAATAACCTTGCCGGTGGTAGACATTGTTTGGCACTTGAGGTTGGGATGTCCTGTGAAACACAAACCATAAATTTATCCTCCTCCAAATATAGGAAAGCACTTAATGAGTGTTCTTTTTAATAGAGGCTAGGGACTGACTTTCCCATAGGAATCAGTGCAATTAAAATAATGTCTAATTCTCAAAGTATTACACTGGCCTGAAACTCAAAGGAAACATATAAATTCTATAGCAGTTTATAATGTATGTACATCTCTATTTATCTAAATTTTTAGATAGGATGGTATGTCACTTGAGGGTCCAAGCCTGCATTACAGAAAAAAGACTTCTCATTCTTTCCAAACTCTTTCTTCCTTTTTGCCTACAGGCATCAAAAGAAGGTATGGGAAACTGCAACCATGCATTTTACTCAGAGTAGGTTTCAGGCCCCTAATGGAAAGGATGCTACTCTTGATTCTGGCTGATCATGCCAAAAAGCAAACCCCGTCTTTCAAAACAGCCTTCACCTAAGAATTAAACTTTGGTCTTGAAGATTTTTTTGCAGAGCCTATCAGTCATTCAATATTCTGGACATGTAGCACAAGCTGGACTTAAAATTCACATCAAGCATGCATCAATAAACCTTAAGTTTCCCAGAGGTGTATTTAATAGTCGTTCTGTGACTGCTGAGTTAGAAAGTAAGGGAATTCTTTTGATGATTTAGATGGTCAGTCTGCTTTTTCAAAAGTCAAGTTGGCAAAGGTTTGCTGAGTAGTGGGGAATTCTGCAAGTTTTAGTGTCTGTCCTTTTCCCTTAACTGTTCACCACCTCTTGAGGCAGAGGTTAGGAGCACTCTCTTAACATGCCTTCTGGTACAGTAAATGATATTGCACCATGGAAAAAAAATTCTCAGTGAATTGTGGTTTCTTAGAACTGAAAAGGGAATCCATGCACTCCCTAATGCACTTCACTGCCGACACACGCAAGTGCTTTCCATAGCACAGTACATGCACTAAACCCTGGGTTTTAGCTTGCCGTTGTACTATCTCTCAAACCCCCTAAGAGTCAGGTATCCTTTTCTCTCCCTTACTGCTAAACTTAGCACTTATTGCAGTGGAAAGAAAAGAAAAATGAAATGGTAAAACCACGCATTGCATTGGGAAGTGACAAGTGAAGATCCTTGAGGACTATCTAAACTATTTTCCACGTCTCTTTCATTTGAACAAGTTTGGAATAAACCCTTTCAAGTTTAAGAACACACCACTTTTCTTTGACCAATGTGGCCATGCTTTTCTTATATAAGTATATAGATGTCTTTCAATATTTATATCAAGACGTCTCTAATGTCTATGTACATATGATCTGACAATGTTCACTGACAGCCAACTGTATCCTGGTCAGCATCAAAATAATCACGGACAGAAGGTAGAGGGAGGTGATTCTCCCCCTCTATGCCACTTTCCTGAGACCCCAGCTGGAGTACTGCATCCAGCTCTGAGGCCCCCCAACACGAGAAGAACGTGGACTTTTGGAGCAAGTCCACGGAGGAGGAGGCCATAATCAGAGGGCTGAAACACTTCTCATATGAAAACACGATGAGAGAGTTGGGGCTTGTCAGCCTGGAGAAGGCTACGGAGAGACCTTATACCAGGTTTCCTAAAGAGGCTACAAGAAAGAGGGAGAGGGATCTTTTACAAGGGCATATAGTGACAGGAAAAGGGGGAATGGTTTTAAACTGAAAGAAGGTAGGTTTAGATTAGATGTTAGAATGTGAAGATGGTGGGACACTGGAACAGGGAAGTTGTGAATGTCCCGTCCCTAGAGGTGTTCAAGACCAGGCTGGATGCGGCTTTGAGCAACCTGGTCTAGTGGAAGGTGCCTCTGCCCATGGCTTTAAGGTTCCTTCCAACCCAAACCATTCTATGATTCTATAAATGTAGAAAAGGAGACATCTCTACAGCACTGTTTATCTGCTGTGTTTTAAACATCCTCGACTAGATGAGCTGGATTTGCCCAAGAAAAACTTGGGGTTTGCACAACCTATGGAGTCTAAACAATAAGTTGAAATGTAGATGTTTACACATTAAATGCCTGTATTTTACCAAATAATTCTGACCCAAAATTTGTCTCACTCCTTTCAATTAAACGGTGTAATTCAATTGGTACTTTAGTGCCTGTAAACTGTTGTTCTACCAAAAGTAACATTGTTAACATGTATCTATTTCTACACCAAACAATCAAAAAATGCTTTTTCATGAATCATCAATACCTTTTTTTGCATGAAAGAAGCAAAAATATTAAATATGACACCACTGATAGCACTTAAATTGAGTAACTACTTCTATGTCCTTCATGCTCTGTTTTATGCACACTGCTTCTGTGCACTCTCACCTCTGTCTAACAATGGAACAGTCTGGAAGATGCTGCGCCAAGCAGGATTATATATATATATGTGTGTGTGTATATATATATATATATATACACACACACACCTTTATATATGTGTGTGTATATATATATGTATATATATGTGTGTGTATATATATGTATATATATATGTGTGTGTATATATATATATATATATATATACACACCTTTATATGCCTTCCCGACTGTACTGCTGTTTTACCTTCCATTATAGAGCAGAGGGTCATTGATGATTGTGCAGTATGTTATCCTCTGTAATTTCATATTCTTCCTAACAGAACTGCTATTTTCTCTTTTTTTCTTTATTAAATATAAGTACTAGGTTGCATTTCTTCTGTTGTCTGAAAAATTCCTCATCTCTAGAAAATGCCAGTAGTTCTGAGACTACGTTATGGACCTAAACAAGACTCAGACGACTACAAATATATTATCCGTTCTGAGATCTTTTAAATGCTTATTTTCTTCAGTTAAGATTGGTTTTTTACCCCAATAGTTGCTAATAGACAATATGAAAATTGTTGCTGGTATTGACAGTAGTAAATCTTCTTAGTGAAAACTGACACGCAGAGACCATTTAAAACTGTCATTGGTTAGTAGTTTAGCATCAGACCAAGCCTCTCCTTGGCCCATTTTTACATCTGACTTCTATGATCTTCTAGGATGATTTAATGATACTTTCTTTACTGCTTAGTAGTTGCCTCTTTGTCTTCTTATGTCCTTTTCTTTTCTTTATAAATTTGTCTCTACACACCTGTGCTATACTTTTTAATTCTTCCTTAGTAACCTAATCCTATGTTTCATAATTCTCATTCTCTTATCTGAGTTCTATGGAGAGCGAATGATTGAATCAAACTATCAAGAGATCTCTTGATAAGTGTTTCTATTTTTCCTCTGCAATTAGTTAATTTTTAACTATGCTATTACTTTTATTTCTTTAAAGGTAACAGCACTATTCACTTTTGGCTACTGTCCCAGAAAATATACCCTTATACTTCTCTAAATTGATTGAACTCTTTTCTCTTTTTAAGATTTTTTCCTGCCCTAGAAGTATGAAGACTGCTTTTTCAGCTTGTCTTAATCTAAGCTACCTTCCAGGATGACAATCTTGAACAGTTTCTCTTTAATAGATATAATTGTATCTAGAAAAGTTTTCTTCTCATTTATCCTTTTTCCTATAAGACTTAAGTTTTGCTAAAACAAGAGTAGAAAAGTGTTGCACTCGGTGAGACTGAGGTTCTTTTTAGTTTCTGCAATGAAACATTGCAAGTCCTGATACCTGTGGAGAAAAACCTTAAACAGAAAGCCAGTTATACTGAAAGTAAACTGAAAACATTGAGAAAATAAAAAAGAATCCCAAATATATTCATTACTTAAATTTCAAGATCTCAGAGGGATACAAAATTAAAGAGTTTGAGTGCCCATTATGGAGTTATCAGTAACAAATCTTAGGAAGATTAAATGGAGCTTTGTTAGTGCTGATGCAGGGAATTAATATTTTGAAAGTGGAAAACATTTTTAATATACATTTTTTACCCTAAGAATAAAATCTCTGACAGCTTTTGTTTGTTCATATTTAAGAGTTTAGCTAAGATTTTAGCTGTCCAGCACAGAACGTGTTTCTCTTTCTATTTTTGCAAGATTATGTAGACTCATCTTAAACAGTATGAAAACTGAAGTTAAATGCTTGTCTTGAAATTTAAAGGGATAATTTTGTCAATGTACAAGCAAATACAGAAACTCAATGGATTCCCAAGAACCAGTACATCAACCAGGCATGTTCCTGTCAAATATTTCTAAAAATGCAATGAAGCAAACTGTTAAACTTTAATGTTTTTATTGATGATAAAACCCACATAAGGAAAGACATTAAAAGATCTCTTCATCTTGTGAATTTCTCTGACAACCACCTGCACTGGGGCAGAGTGAGTGAAAACTCATTTCCTCTATCTGGAGCAAGGACACTTCTCACCAAACTGAGCCACTGCCATGCACCATAATTCATTGAGCACTCACTGATCTCTGTGACCCATACTACCCTCTCCAATTTGTGGACTTATAAGAACCTGGAGATACTCTTAGTTAATTGTCTCCCTCGTTTTTTTCTAATACTACCTAAGACTATTTAAAAAATAGATTAGAATTTATTATCTTATCAACATCCTTTTCTGTGCACAGAAATCTGAAAGTTCCCATAATGATCTGGGTAGGAACACTTCCATAATATTGTGGAGTTAGAAAATCAACAGAGGTTTTAGGAGACTAAAGTTGAACCAAAGAAAATTAAGGTAACATAAGTGACCTTGACAGATGGCTCTGATTTCTCTCATAACAACCTTCTACCTTTTCTTGAGTAAGAAGGAACAGCTTTTTCAAAATTGAACAGTTTAAAGAAGCATTTTTTCAGAAATATTAAAAAAAAATTCTTTTTCCCATACAAGCTGCTCCTTATTCCAGTTTTTCAAAGCACCGGAGAAAATTATTTCAGTAATTTTATCTTACATTTAAAGACAAGAAACTAAGATTTAGAATTCTGAAGTAGCTTATCATTACGTAAAAAGTTAGGAAACAAACAAGGAATCAAAGGTTTTCAAAAATGTTGTCTCCCTTCCTCTCTGTCTTCCTCTACTCATCTCTCCCTCTATTTTTCTGCTTTTCTTTCCCCTTTCCTTCCTCTCCTCCTCTATCTTTGGCTATGCTCTTTTTGTGTTAAAGTATGTATCTTCCTGTCAGCAAGAATCTACCATAACTTAAAAGTGATAACACTAATTCAAGTGAATAAATACTCAACCATCTCGTGTGGCATAAATGTCAGATGGGAAATGCTCAGAAAATTACACGTAACATATAAAATGCAAATGTAATATACAATGTCCCATGTGGAAAATGAAAATGCTGAGCTCAATTCTTGCCCTTTACTTGCCTTTTACTTTGACTACTGCTGCTGAAAAACTAAGTCATAAACTCTTCTCAATCTCTTCTCACCTTGACTACCCAGATAATAGTGAAGTACTGAGGCAGCTGTTTTCTGTCAGAGCTAAGAGAAAATGAAGCTTCATAGTAAGTTGCTTTATCATGCCCACCTATTCTCCAAATACTTTGACTTGTATTGGCTGGCAAAGAATATACTTCTTTCAGCTTTCTCCTGCCATTAATCCCTCTTGACTCTGTCAACAGCTTCTCCTGCAACTAACCATTAAGAATATGAACTTGCAATACAGATTAGAAGTATTTTGCTTTTCTTACAAAAAACCCCCTGGTTTTCCTTCTTTTCCTGCTCTCAGCTGTTGTTTCTTCCCTTTTCTCCATCTGCTATTAAAAATGTTCCAAGGTCCTCAGAAAATGTTTGGGGCTTTTTTGTTTGTTTCTGAGTAAAATATGGAGCTGGCCAGTCAATATACTTTTATACCTTCTGTCAGAATTTCCATTGGACTGCCTCATTTTCTGTTATGTTGCAACTTTATAAGATTTGTATTTCTTAGACTAATTTCTTTTTGATGTGCTTGCTGCCTACCTCAGATCAAATTTATTTTTGTTCTACTGTTTTTGTCTTAGCCAGAGCAGTTCAGTAATTTCAAAAAGTAGTGCATGTTTAAAAATTCTAGTCCTTAACAGCTTTAATACTCTTTGTTTGGCATAAGGCTTAGAAATGGAGGAATGGCTGCGCTGTCTCAGAAGAGTGCTTTTTATACTTGCCATGAAAATCTGCTTTGCTGTGCCTTCTGAAAAATTGCAGTGCATAAATAATTGGCTGTAATTAGATGCAACCTTTAATGATTCTGTCCTTCTGGATGGAGCCTGACCGTACCGTAAAGCCACATCATCAATGGCATGGTCTTTCCTTGCAGAGTTACAGTGGAAAGACCTTGGCCAACACCAGCCACAGCCAGGGAGTGGGGAGTAAGCCAGGCATATTTGTGACTGTCGTTCATGATTCAGTTAAAAATCCTCCTGAAGGAGAGAGTTGTCAAAATGGGATATTAAAAACAGAAAACCAGAATACAGGAAAAGAAAGAACTGGACTTAGCGTGCCCATTAAGACTGTAGCTCCAGAAAATGAGATAAACTCTGGACAAGAGTTCTGATCTTGGCAGCAAACCTTGGGGAGTTTCAGTGGACGAAAACAGGGAGGAAAGAGTTTGTTAAAGCATGTGGGGTAATGGTTCACTGGAGCATCTGGAACAGACTCCTTTCCTCAGGAATCACAGCATCCCTGTGTATTTTATAGAGACTCTGGAGATTTACCTCAGAGCTGTGGATTGAATTTGGCATTAAGATGTTCAAACATTAGTTTTTGCAATGATCTTTTCCCAGTCTTCCCACCAGAGCAACAGTCTCTTTTCTCTTTTCCTGTATTCATATCTCCCACACCAGGATAACCATCTCACTAGCTGGAAAGTCTGGATCTATCATATCTGGATTTATCATAAAGTCAGAACTGAGTGCTTCTTCTGCAGATGATTGGTTAAAGTTCACCCTATTTGGTATGGTAGAAAGGAAAGCCAGAGTTAATAAAGTGGTAGGAAAATCTCTACATATCTCTTTTACAAACTCTAGAAATGTTTTTGTGTTGTGTCCCTGCTTGATCAGAATTCATCATCTGAGTAAAAATAATTACAGCATGCTCATAAAGCTTCATTGGTTTTCAAGTCCACACATTATTGATCAAATTTAAACAGAAGCTTGTAATTAAGCGTCCTTTTCTGAAGACGTGCCTCTCAGTGACTTATGAGCAGGATTTTCAGTACGTATTGGATCAAAGAGAAACATGCTTATGTCAAGCAGTTGGAGCTGATTAAAAAAAAAAAAAAAAAGGAAAAACATCACCTAAAATACAGTTTTCCTCTTGATATGGCCCAGATACAACTGGGCCATATCTAACTCCCAGCTGTCTGCCCTTATGGCAACTGGCTGTCTCTGTGACTTTTTAAAATCTTCTTAAGAGAGGCAGTAGCCCTAATGAAAATTCCTATGGGATGGAGCAAGTCCCAAGCCTGTCAGTTGACCTGCCTAATTTTGTCAACAGGATAAGTTCAACTCCCTCCTTGGACTTAGGCTTAAATTTCTTATATAATATTTTGGATGTTTCTACACAGGCTTTTTAAAACAAATAGAGTTAATATTTTTAGAATTACAAACGTAATTTTCCTTGACTTGTAGATAGCTGGCTGGAGTATCATTAAACCTAAAAGAACTGCAAACAAAACAAAACCTAATTTGGACACAGAACAATGTAGAAAGTTTCCCTAAAAGGGATGATTTAAAGTATTAAAGTAGCAGGTGTGAAAATTAGAGGTTATATCTGAAACTGTTTTTCATCCTTAACTATTGTGTTTGTTACCATTGAACAAGTGTGTTAGGAAAATGTATTCTAATTTGGTACCTCTTATTGAACTATTAGGTAGAACAAATAATCCCTGCAGTTTTAATGTGAAGAATTTCCACACAAGAAAAAAGAAGTAGGTTCTTATATTTCCATATTCTTATCATTCTTTGTTTTTTCCTTTTTTTTTCCATGCAGGACTCTTTCCTGTTCCCTTCTCATACAACATAGCAGAAACATTTGATAAGACATTAATAAACTGTTTACTTTTGAGGAAAGAATGTCAATATCTAATTGAACCTCAGTTCACATAATGAATCCAGTGGGCGATATTTTTTGTTCTTATCTTGTACATTACAAAAACCTGAACTCTTTAAAAACAAATCACCAATAAACATTCATCTACATGCCAAAAAATAGTTCTAGCAATGCCATAAGGGATAACGTTATTTTAACAAAACCACAATTAAGTCTGATTAGTACTTTTCTACTGTTTATGATTTCTTAAACCTTTCCAGGTGATAAGAATTTCAAGGTATTTTAAAATCTCTGCTGTGTCTACAGCCAGCAAAATTATTTTATTTTTTCTTTAAAGTGATGTCACTAGAAATACCGAATTATTTTTACAAACAGAACTCTGTTTATCCCATCTGCAGTTCATCCTTTTTTGGTACCTTAAGGCTTTGTCAAGTATGTCATTGTTTGGTAGCACAGTTCTAAACAGCACCTTTTGAGACCTAGAAAGTTATAGTTATTACCCTGCCAGGGAGAGCTTCCCCATACCAATGTGACAGAGACTGTAGCCTGAACAACTTGTTTCTGCAGTGTTGTTGCTATGGGAACAGATGCAAAATGCTTACCACAGTACTATGGCACAACTGAGCGTACTATGGCCTCTTTAATTGCATTCTTTAGGAGTCACCACAAACGAAAAGAGAGTATCAGTCTGGGTGGCCTCCTGCTTATTTTCAAATGACACTTTTGAATTCATATTCTTTCACTTATTTTAACTGCTTCTTTCTCCTACAGTTCCCAAACCAAAAGAAAAAAAAATTAGTCTCCTAAAGATATCCAAAAACTAACTACATTTAAAAGATGAAAAGATTAAAAAACGGGCTTACAGGCTTTCTGAGCCATCAGGTCATATTTAGCCAATCTTGACAATTCCATGCTTCTTGAATTAGAAGGCGCCAGTTTCTCCTACATCATTGAGTGACATATTTCATTATCTGGGATAAACTGACAATAAACCTAGATTTAAATATTTCTTAAAATGGTAATTCTACCTCCTTTATTTGTAGTTCATACCATAAACAAGCTGCTTTCCTTTTGTTTATTCTCTCTTTCTAATATTGACTCTCCCTTCTATTTTATATACTACCTTATGAGTTACTGAGCTCTTATCCTCAAAAAAAAGCTCCATTGTTTCAGAAAAGAAAAAAAAATCCCAGAGATCCCCTTCTCCTTCCCCCTCAAAAAACTCCCAAACCTCACCAAACGCAAAGTTTGATAAAAAGAAACATAGTTTGTGAGGAGACCGAACAACGCATATTTGTGAGGTTTCACTAAGTCTAAATTCTTGTTATGCTTTAAATAATGCTCATTTCTCACTGCCTCGCTGTACCTAATCCATTAGTTCTGTAACCTACCTCTTCCTACAGAGTACTAATGTAGAAAAGAATTCACATGGAACTGTGGGGGGGAGGGANTGAAAAGAGGAATATCAGACTGAAGGTCTCTCCCAGCTTTTGCACACCAAAGCATTAGGACACTAGGACACTATGCCAGGTCTACACAGTAGATGGGTTGTCATGGGCACAGCACTTAACTTTGAACCTTTGCTTAACACCTGGAAACACTCCTTATTACTTCAGCCATTCCCATCTCATCCATAGCACTGCTGTGCTACCTCAAATACCACCAGATACCAGTACTTGAAAGGGACCTTGCTTATTATTATCCCCTTGATTTCCATACTTATTGGTTATGCACAAGTTGAATTAGCAGTAGAGAGAAGACCCCTTGCAATCTCCTTGGTCTCTGCAATGAAAAGAAAGAATAAATCCAAAGGTTTAGTCATTCATCATCTCCTGTGGCCTAGTTAAAAGGAGTAAAGAAGTACAGTATCGTTGGAATCTCTGAATCCTGCTGAATAGAGACAACAAAATAAAATACGTTAGTTCTGTCAGCTAAGGAAAAGTTTTCAGCTTTGAAACCCTGTATTGAACTGGACCATTCATTCATCAGGAATACTAAAAAGTGCAGACAACAAGAGGACTTTTTAGGGGTAGAAGATCAAGGAATAGCAGGAATAAACACTGAACTGATCTTAAAGAAATAGCTAAATTGTCAATTAGATCATCATGTGATGGAGATCAGAAACAAGCCAGGGGCAGGAGGTTTACAGAGCTATCAAAAGATGAAAATAGCTGAGAAACAAACACAGCTGTGGTGTGGTCCAAGCACCATGAACTTTTTATGTCCAAATGAAGATTGCTCTTGCTCAAAATGTTATTACTCCTACCTCTATTGCCGACATCACTGTTATTGATCATTATCAGTTTCAAATGCCTGTGTGCCTCTGTGTCCCTGAAATCTAGCTGAGGCCTGGATTCTTCTTTTCAGGACCAGTCAGCTGGAGTGACATCTCACAATCAGGGGACAGAAGCCAGGTGTAAGCTATGGCCACAGAGACTGGTTGCCTACAGGCAAGGAGGCAGTAGCTGTTTTTCCAAGGCATTGGACCAAAACCTGTGCTGTGATTTGCCAGAGCTATTCCAGTCTCAGACAGAGTAAACATTCAGAACATTTTTTGTTGTCTGTAACCTCAATGTCTGCACTACACTTATGATTAAGTCTCCTCAAAGGCTTACAAAAGGCTGGGTGCTGCTGACATGGCAGTCACCTGGACAGTTCTCTGCTTATAATTCACTTTTAAAAAAAGCACTGGCTACTTCCATTGGTCAGATCAGTCAAAAATTCGGACCCTAACATTTGGAGCAGGGAATATATAAATGCAGAATACTACAGAGGGAACAGCAAGATTTCAGCCTCAGATTATCAATGAATACTTAATTTCACAACAGCTTTTCAGCACTGATTCGAATCTGTTTCAACAGAATAACTTCATATTCGTATGCCATCTGTTAGGATGAGAGAAATCAAATGGAATTGGAAAAGAAACTGAAGGAATAGTAATAAATTATTACTGTATATTCGTTAGTTCTGGATGGCTATATGCTCAATTATATTTATTAATTTCTTGCATTTAGGAACAAAGGAATCATCTTATGAAAAGACAGTTACCAAAAGATTGGTATGTGACATATGTTTAAAAAATTAATAGGATAGGACTAGTCTGCAAAAGGACAGGCTATAATTAGGTCCTAAATATATCTGAAAAACTCCTTTAAGTGTCTGAATCTTCTTTAGGAGACTAGAGCAACCAGCTAGGTGGCTGGATCTAAAGGGTCCTTCTTGAGCAGAGTAGTTGGACCAGATGACTTCCAGAGCTCCCTTCCAGTCTTGACCATTCTGTGACGCTGTTATCTAAAATTTTGATTCTAGAACCTCATATTCAGCAGCCATAATTTTAGAATGCCTTAGCTTTCCCTGAGTAGGCACTGCTTTTAAGTATTACCAGCAACAACCACAGAAATGGTATTTTCCACATCATCTGTGAGGCCAAGTTCAGTTGACATTGACAGCACACTTGCTGGCTGACACAAAGTATGTTACTGTCACACAAGGATATGTTGTTTTCTCCAGCTTCATAAGCAAAGAAAGTCACTTCTCCAGATTTTGAGGATGTCCCATGTAAAAATTCATCCCATCCTTTTCTCCCATAATCCTTGTCTCCCATACCCATGCTGGTGTTGTTAACACTAGGCTTGTTTCTGTTCTGCAGCCTGGTGAAGCAAAAGTAACTCTGTAGTTCCTTTCAGCCTAGCTATTTCACTCATTCAAAAATGATTATATGTTCAGTATTCAATATTTAAGCATGACTTCACAGGCTAGTGGATAGGGAAAGAATCTTTGATTATATGTTCTACTGAATACTTAACATAGAGTAGTGATTGTTTACTGACACCTAGTCTCTTTGTTCAAAGGGCAGGCTATACACTGGAAGGAAGTTGTTTATGTTTGTTAGTCAAACAAAAATTCATTTTATAGAGGAAAAAAGTTTCAACAGGAAGTAGTAAGGGAAACATATTTCCTTATAAGCTATTTTTGCACTGTGTGGAAATTTTGAGAGAACAGATGAGAAAAAGAGGGACAGAACACCAAACTCTCTTATTTTTCTACTAGCCATGTTCTTTCAGAGATGTTGGAATAAGCACCTGGTGTCAGGAAGCAGTGTACGGAAATGGTATCTTGTAATTGGGACTTAAATATCTGGGTTCAAGCCCTGTTTTCACTGTGTCCTATTAGGTAGCTCAATGTCCCCTTTTGCTACCTGCTGTCTTTAATGGATCTTGTCTTTAGAAATGAACTCCTGTTCTTGTTATTGACCTTGATTCTTGGCACCTAATTTTCTCCAGGCATTTATGAGAAGCCTAAGGAGGGGAATGGGGGAATTCCACTAGGCAGAAAAATGCTTTAAAGACTTAGTAAAATGCTAGACATTGCAGCGCTTAAATCTTTTCATGGACCTAAACCCAAATTAATATTACTCCTAAGAAAGAGTATAATTTACAGAAAAATGTGAAAATGTGAGTTAAGGAAGATATTTTATTACTTTTTTCTTGTACATATGTAAAATACAATGACAAAAAATATCTTGTTCTGTCTCTAAACACTATGTCAAATAAAGGAAAAAATCTTCAGAATTTTCCCCTCATCAGGTATTTTTATCTCCCCTGGAATAAAGTCCTCAAGTGTTCACTTGCTTTCTTCAGATTATGCCTGTTGATACTGTCTGCAGCCATGTATTTCAGTTCTTCT
The DNA here is from genome assembly GCA_013397115.1 of Edolisoma coerulescens. Taxonomy (NCBI): domain Eukaryota; kingdom Metazoa; phylum Chordata; class Aves; order Passeriformes; family Campephagidae; genus Edolisoma; species Edolisoma coerulescens. The sequence continues at coordinate 1,726,549 of VWZW01004608.1, forward strand.
TGTGGTTATCTAGGATTACCATCAAGATCATGCAGACGACTTGTTGAAAAATAGCGGGATTTTATTAAAACCATTACATTCTACAAAGATATTCAAACTATTAAATAAATTTGAGATCTGCAATCAACTGTTTCCAGTTAACATATTTTAAACACACATGAATTGGACCTGGAATCCCTGTTTATATCAACTAATTGGAATCAGGTCTACTTCTATGAATGGTAGGATAGAGTATGCCATATGATTTTCTTCTTAAAAGTAATTTGGAGCATCATTTGTTATCTCCTTTCTGTCTTTATATGGGATAATAGTATTTCTTTTCCATCCTTGAGTGGATCTTTTGCTTCTTTTTTAAAGAACAGGTTCATTTTTTTAAAATAAATATTTCAGTTTGTGGATGTGCTTCTCTGTTTACGTAGGCAAGTGTGTCCGATGGGTGAGCCAGCTGCAGAACTAAGTCTTGCTCTAAAGATAAGAGAAAAAATACTCATTTCAATTGTTTAAGGCATTCAAACACTAGTGGACATTATTCAAAACAGACATTCTTTATTCTAAAAATGTTGGAAACCTTAACAAAGATATTAGTGTATTTTGTCACCAGCCATTATTGATTACTTTTATTTTAGTAAAATAGATGTTTAGTTATACTGATTCTTCAAATAAAATGGACAGCAAATACAGGTGTCAAACAGGAAAATGACATTTATCTAGGTTGCTTTTCTATTTTCTTTATTTTTTCCTATCTCCTTTTTTTTTCTATTACAACTAAAGAAGTTAATGCTGCTATAAAATACAGAACATGATCATTCCTCTTATACAGAAGCTTTATTTCTTGCCTTGCTAACAGCTCACATCATTTCACATCAGGGCTTTATTTTGTATTTAAAGTAATTAGGTAGAAATTAATTTATATGGCTGTTTCAGTGGAGAAATCCAAGGTAAATATTTTGATTTGCATATTGCATGCTCATGTTTTTTAAATATCCAGTTATCTTTTTTTTTCTCTGTGCATTGAATCTAAAATCCTTGTCAATTTTTGGTGTTAAACTCCATCTTTAGAATCTGCTTGCTCTGAGATCTAAGATTAGGCCATGACTATTAGGACATCAATTTCCAGTTCTGCTGTTAGTGCATAAATAATCTGTACAACCACCTGCTCACAAAGCACGTAAAACTCTTCACTGCTCTTACCTTGTATATATGGCTCAGTTCTCCACCCCAATTGACATATGAAGAAAAAGGAAAAAGGGTGTGCTAGAGACTCAGGAATAAGACATTCTTGAAAAGGCATTCTCTTTTCTGCACTGCAATAGATATAACAGATATAACTATAATTTCATTTTACTGCCAAGCATGCTCTGTGTTATCATGGTGTCTCTGCCAGTGTCACATTTTCTGTATGTGTTACCTGTGCATTGATCATTGCTCAAATCTTTCTATTTGGCTTTTTTTCTAAGGAAAATGTTTAGTTTAAGGCCAGAAATATGTCCTTAAAACTAAGTAATGGCTAATCAATTGTAAATCCCCCCCCTTTTATTTCCAATGTGAAAACACGAAAAGAAAATCTGAGAGGCATATTGACATTGTCCAGCTGTCAGAACAGGAGTTGAGGAAGGGCAGGAAGTAGGATTTTCCTTGTGCCATCCTGCTTGGAATCTGCTGTGGCTGGGGATGACACCGGGACTGTTCCCCTGCACTGGAACTGCTGCCAAACACCAAGGGGACAGTTACTATAAGGGGCAGTCAATGACTCTGGGCTTACAGGTGTCTTAAGGTGGACTGGTAAAATAGACTTACTTTTGGAAAGTGGTTTTCAGCAGGAGGCTGGAAGTCAATCAAGAGAAGAAAAGCCCCAGCAGTGTAGTATATCTCTTTTACATTCCAAAAAAGTAATGGGGGATTGAGACCTGGGTGAAATTGGTATTTGAAGATACCCTGCCCCGGGTGAAAAATCCATAATTCTGTGCTTCCAAAGCTCACTAATTTAAATACATGATGTGGTAGTTATGAGAGCAAGCAGCATGATAGATAAAGTAGTCTCAATTACAATGTCCATGAGTGGGTGTCTTCTAGCCAAGCTCCAGTTACCTACCGTGTTTACATCCGAACTAGTTATCCTAGGCTTCCTTAATACTCAGAAAAGAGGAATTTCCACTTCTAAGGTGTTATTCACCTCACTCTAAATGTGTCCTAAGTTAGGATGACAGAAACCTTTATGTACTGATTGGCTCAAATCTAAAAGTCTGCATGGTGACTGTGGTGTATAGGTGAGATAGACTGGGCTGTATGTTTTTTGCTGAGCTGAACATCTACTCCAGCATTAATTTAATATATACTTTATTAGAAGAACTCTGAGAAGAAAGAATACTTATCTGTGTATTTAGATTAGTGACACATGCTATTCAAAAGCCTGTGTAAGTGTCTAAGTCATACTTAAGTATGCCAGTCATGGAAACATAAGTTCATCCCTCCTATTTATCTACTACAGCTTAGTTTCCTTCTGCCTTGGTTTCAAATGGTCACTGCAGAAACTCACTCACTCCGTTGCTCAGTTGCCATCATGTGTCTTCCCTGGAAATCTCCTGGCTGTGGGCTGCATGCAGATGCTTCACTTCTTATCTCATATTCCTTTCCTACTTCTTCCTTGACTCTTCATCTCTACCCGTTTGAGGTTTTTTTGTGAATTGACAGCTGGTTTTGATCTCAGGCAAATCAAAGACTTGTGAATTCTTCTCATTTTTAATCTTTACAAGTTACACAACCTAGCAAAATGTTTCTAGTGCATGAAATTCGAGTAGTGAAAGTGAATATATGTATCCCACAGGGAATCACAAAAAGAGTGGAGGTAACAGCATGTATCTGCAGTGGATTATATGAGTTTAATGTGAAGTGTGATTCAGCTGCCCTTAACATATTGCTATAAACTGACGGAAGAGTGGGGAGAAATTGGCTGATAAGTTTTCTGTAACATCTTCAGCACCATCAGCTGCTCTGAAAAACAATAAAAAAGGAAAATAATACCCCAATAAAATGATTTCTGATTTTAAAGTGTCCTTTTTGTTTCAAAATATACGACCCTGAACACAGAATTTTCTTGTCAACTTTCAGCCCAGAGAAAAGTTTTATTGATGAATTAAAAGCTGCTGAAAATAGGGAATTATAATGTAAATCCTGACAAGATCCTTAGATATTGTGGTACAAATGACAATAGTATAAAAGTAGCCTACCACATACTGTTATGTTAATAAACATGCACAAGATAAATTATGGCATTTTAATAGTCTAAAATATAAACAATCTTTTAATAATATTACAATACACTTCCTTGAAATACAGCAATGCATATACAAATATGAAGCAATATGCTATTAGAATGTCCTAGCTAACCAGAAGAGAAATAAAATGCATACCAGTGTAAATTCATTGACAGCAGCTCCGTCCTTTTGCATTTTGACCTTGTTTTTATTAAAATCTTGCTGAGTGTCTGGGGTTTTTAATTTTCATAAATGCTCTGGATGCTAAAATAATTTAAAATGTTTTCAAGAATTGTTACCTAATATCTAATTACAGCTAAATATAAAGTAAAATTAATGTAGTCTTGTGTATATTGTTGCTAAACAGTCAAGTATAAAATAATTACTTCAGTAGCAATTTATAATTTTGGTCTAAAAAAATCAAGAAGATATTCTGGAGGTCTCTATGGAACAGGTGAAAACTCAGATAGTAATTAACATTTGTAACCTAAAATAATATCTAAATACTGTGTTGTGAAGTAGAGAAATAAAATAAAGGTGTAAAATAGTTTATTTCTAGATGTCTCTGGACCTCCACAAAATGTTTTAAGACTCTTTAAAATGAAAGCCAACCTGTTGTTTTAATCTGACCATTCATTTGTTTAGTATAAGGAGAAGTCCTTATGGCCATGAATATAACACTGGCAATAAAAGTTCAGGGCTTTCCTATCTCAAGGGAATGCCTTTTTTCTCTACTTCAGCTTTATCCTCCTAAAAAATCTTGTTAATTTAGAAAATGCTCTACTTCACACTTATCTCATTGGATAGATTAAGTTTAACAGTGATGAGGTATATTTAAAGCCTCTGAAAGCATATATTTCTAAATCTTTTTAAATAAAGTAAGTTAAGGTATTTGGAGAGTTGTCTATAAAAACTGTTGAGGACTTTTTGCTGTACTGAGTGTACATTTTGTATAAAGTGTAAGTTTTCAGTGTATGGCATGGGACACCATGTCAATGCATATTCAAAACATACAGTATTTTTTACATTTCAGTCCAGTCAATAAAAATGTAGACTAGGACCTCCTTTCAAATCTGCCAGCAGTCAAAAGTCTAAGCTATCTTTATAACCTTTTGCAGTCTTGTAATCCTCAGGAAAGAATCCATATTCTGAATCATGTAAACGTAAAAAGCCTGTGTCCTCACTAGATCATGAGAAGAGACAAATTGGAAGATTGGCCTTGGAAAAACAGTGGTTCAACTTCCTGTACTTCACCTTTTCTCAAGACAATATAAAAGGACATATATCCTTAGTAGCTGAACTGTGAGTTTTAACTATTCTATGAAAAAATTCCAATTCACTCGTATCTTGCCCTTGTTCAACTGGCAAACACAGATTGTGCAGTCTCTTTCTCTCCCTTCACGGTTTTAATTTTATGGGCTCTCCAACCTTCCTAAAGCAGAAAGTCAAAATAGAGGCAGTAAAGAAAAAGTACTAAACCCAAAGCTGGGCTGCTTGACACCTGCCTGGGAAATGCTGTTCAAAAATATTAGTGTATGGTCTATGAAACAAGGGAACATGATGCAGCCCTAAAAAAAAAGAGTTGAATTGATACATTTATTCTGAAGTGATATTTTTGAAATTATACATGCAAAATATTTAGATCACATATTAACAAAAGAAAATTAATGTCTAGATAAGATAAGGAGGATTAATAATTAGATTAGATAATAATTAATAAACTGCGATACTGTTTTGCAGTATGCTCCGGTGTTTATTAGCCACATTTTCCTATTGTGTACATTATCTAAATATGGTACCAGATTTTTCCCCAGATACCTCTAGAGAACCATGACATCACCATCTTCTCCATCCAAATAATCTTTCTAGAACTTTAGGTAGCTATACCTCAATTCAGCCAAATATTTCTATGTATGTGGCAATTAGCATAACTTTGGGCTAGTGGACTGTAGTGTTGACATACTAACTTTCATTAACCTTACAGGAAAAGAGAGCCACTCAGCTATAGCAATTAAATCTAATCAACATGGGAGAGTCCTGAAGGCACTGAGAACCACAGAATGTGAGGGCCAGTGTTGATGACATGCAGTTGACAGTCATGAAGAAACTGTGTCATCTGTCCTGCGGGGCAGCGAAAAAGTGAGATTTCAAAATGGCATTTATGTGTGATTAAAATGTCTTGGTTTCCAAGCTCAGTTTATTCTCCTCACTGTCATGTGGTCTTGCACAGTGGAAGGGAGTCAGCATGGTTTAACACGTGCTTACTTACTCAGTTATATCATTGGTCTTTTTGCTTTTTTTTCCCCCAGCATATTTTTATGTAGCTGATTTTCTTCATGCTGAATTTTCTTTTTAATAGTGTAAATATTTCCATGCTATCTTTGGCAAGCAAGCAGATGTTTTCACTGTCATGAAGGAATGTGCCTGGAGGGCAATTGTCTCCTCTGCTTCTCCTTAGGCCTTAAAGGGCTAGACAGACATCGTACTATGCAGTGAACAGGTAAGTAATTTCAACATTTTTGGAAAGCATAAATAATAATACTTGAAGGCATGTTTTAATCCACCCACCTGCAATGCTGGAAATAGAGGGTAATAGTATAAACATACCAGATCTCAAAAACCTGAAAGCTGCAGAATTAAAAGTTGTATCTTTGGCAAAGTAATGAAACAGTTTGTGAATTTGAGGGATTTGAAGAAGTTAGGGTGAGATTTTAGCATGTTTTCCTACATGAATATGAGTTTTTGCTGTCCTATGTAGTATGAATGTATTATTTGGGCACCAGAGAATGGACCACAAAACTTTTCTCCTTCAGGTCCTGTGGAGTGGCCAGAAGGGAAAGGTCAGTAGTTGATGAAACTTTGCTTGACAGTATGTGCAAACCCATTGACTTAGTTTTCTGGCAGTTCTCATGTGAATTTCTGGAAACTACATGCCCATATTAACTACTATATTGCACAAGCAACAGTCTCATTGGATGTTTTTGCAGAAATATAAAGATAAAATCTTTCTCCATATCGCACATAAGGCACACCATTGCTTCAGGGGGAACCCCTATTCTGCTACTGTCTTTCTGTACCTAGTGACAATAAATAAGTTTCACTTCTTTACCAGTCAATTTTACGCTTTCCACAAGCATTAAATTCACTTGAAAGTGCTGGTTTTTTGATGGAAACACAAAGGATGATATTTATTGTATCATTTTAAATGTTCATTCAAACAGGCTAATTTTAAGCCTTTCGCAAATACTTTAGCCTGTATTGAAAACTGTTCAGAAAGAATTTGCTGTCTCTCTACTGCTTCTGCTATTCATAAAATGCATTTAAAAGGAAATAATCTCTAAGAATTTAAGCCCATAGAAAAAATAACTGATTTTAACCTCTTCTCAAGAAAAATATATGGTTGTTCTATTCAATTTTAATGTATGCACAACTCCTTAAATCATAGCAAATTTTCTTTATTAGTTGTAAAAATACTGTATATGTATTTTATTTTTTTAAAAGCATAGTTCCTACTTTATTAAAGTAGTTGACAGTACATGGCACAAACATTTTTAGAAAAGCTAATATTTTAAAATAAAGGCACTACACAAATGCCTATAATCATCCAGTCAATAAATACGCATCTTACATTTCCATGCTATTGCTGTAAGAAAGAGAAATAAAGGACACAGCCAACCGCAATCAATAGCTAATTTCACTAAGAAGAATAGACAGTAGTCTGGTATTTGTATGTCTATGTGGTGTGCTCACTTCAGATGACTCACCACACTGGAAGTTATCATATAACAATTGGCTGAACAGAGTAAGTAAAAAGAGAAATGTGGGAGAATTTAATTAATTTTAAAACTCAGAGTACATGATGAAAAGTATAAATTTCACAACTTAAAGAAGCTTAAAAAGAAAGCAAAATAATATGAGCTCTCAAGAAAAAAGTTTCAAAAATGTCTGGTACAAAGGCAACTACAAGATATGAATAGAAGAAGAAGCTGAGGGCATGTCTTTCTTCACGAGGTTATGATGCACTAAATTTATATAATTAATCATTTGTAGATTCAATTGATCAACAATGCTAACAATACTACAAAGAAAATTTCCTAAATATAAATATTATTTTAATATAATTCTTGGGGTCTTTTATTTAGATCATAAAGCAACACTTTTATGTTATGGTACTGTAACTTTAAACTCTTTATAGTGTCCTGCAGATCTTAGGAAAGCATTAAAGTAGATGTCCTCAATTTATTAAAACAAAGTACCTTATTTCAGTAATGTACATTCTTGAGTTATATATATTTACAAAGTAAAGATAACTGTCTTAAAGAGTCATACAGCTGAAGAATAGAAATTCATCAGCATTCAAAACATAGTGATCGATTCTCTCCCCAACTCAGTTACAATGAATATAAATTGAGAAAAACACAGAGAAGTAGGCCAGCAGTAGGTCTCAAATGCAGGTGAAATTAAAAATAAATATTGTGGTTTAAAAAAGTCTATTTTCTCATTCTTGCTCTGAAATAGATTGAAAATACTGATAGAAATTGCAGTTTTCAATCAAAAATCTGCTCAGAGCTTTTTTTGATCTTAAAGTGTATTCTTTCAAGGCTCAAAACACATTGAAAAGTTGTATTCCAGCTAAAATTAAGCAAGCTTATTTGTTTGTTTATCATGTGTCTGTGCCACAGCATTATCCACTCTGATGTAGGCAATTTAAAAAAAATAAAACAAAATGAAATAGATTTTCTTGTCCACAGGGCTATTCAGGAAGGCAAATCCACAAATAGAACCCAAGTTATGGACAAGCTCTAAAAGAAAAGATAATGAAAATATTTCTAGGAAACTAAGATTAAAAGAAAAGAGGCAGTTTCAGGGTTCTTGCCTGCCCCACACACATTGAATACTGAGCCAGGAGCCAAGAACGTGTAAATTGGTGTACTAAAGCTCAAGTCACAGTAATGAGCACACATTCAGATATCCCGCAGACACAGGCCACTTCTTTACCAGAAAATTAAACGTGCCTCAGAGTTCTGAAGGCACTGAGATAATTCACCGAATGGCTGGCATCTACCCTAAAAAACTGCCAGGACTGGGTAGCTGTGGTGGTGAATTTGCAACAGCAGCTGAAGGGAAACTGCCCATTGTGTATTCTCACGAGCTGCTCTGGCTGACAGACCATATGAGGGAATTGTTGGGGGACATAAATAATTACAACTGGCTGAATATTTTTTAGGGAGTGTGTTGAGATTTGCCTAGCAAGCACAATCATATTCCCATGCCCTGAAGCATTCCAAAGCACACTAGAACTGACTAGTATAGATGCATCCAGGCAGACTGAAATAGTGTTACATAAACACGGGTGCTTGAAGTCTTTAAGACCTGAGCTGGAAGTTATGAACTTCTAAAAGTGATTCTTAGCTCTAATTCAGAGCTGGCTGTCATTACGCAAGTCAAGCTTAATTTTTTTTAGTTTGAAGGCAACTGAGCACTGTCACTGCCACTAATGCAGACTATGGTGTATTTAATGACAGTCAAGCTTTAAATTTTTTAGTTTGAAGGCAATTGAGCACTGTCACTGTCAATGTCACTAATGGAGACTGTGGTGTCTCCATCCTTGGAGATATCAAAAATCTCTCTGGATATGATCCTGGAGAAATGACTCTAGGTGGCCCTGCCTAAGCAGGGGGATGAACCTCCAAATGACCTCCAGATACCTCTCTCAGCCTCAGCTATTCTGTGATGCTGTAAAATGTTCCCACTCTCCTGTCCCAGGAGTCTACTCTTCCTGATGTGTCAGCTCAACTGCTTATGAGGTTTTGCTCTGAGGTCAGACTGGTTGAGGGAAATGACTGGGGTTAAAAACAATCCTGCAAGAGAAGCAAGCAAGGGGTGGAGATGCAGAAGTGCCATAAAGTTCAGTTATTGCCAAAGCTTCTGCCTGATGAAACTATGCCCTTTCTGAGATTTCAAGTCCATTTCATGCTACACAAAGATACTATAATACTTTCTTCTTTGTACTCTCACCTGGCCTAATTTGAAACACATTTGTAGCCCTTGCACTTGCTCAACCATGTACAGCTGCTGACAGGCACTTCAGGAAGCTGTGTGGTCTGAAAAATTTTGCTACTGCCTCATTTGAAGCACAGTGCCTCGCTGCAGCAATGCAGATATCTGAAACAGATGCTGGCACATTAAAAGCGAATGTAAACTGATTTCATGAAACCCCATGTTTGAGAAGGAGGACAGATATTGATGGCCAGGTAGAAATGCTGAATAACACTTGTCTTTCAAGTTTGGAATCAGACTCCAGAATCTGGCCTCTTCTGCATACACTGAGCAGGATTCAGTGTCTTAAAAGGCCACAAGAAATGCCTAATTTTGTGCAGACATGAAGGAAAACATAAAGGAAACACGAAAGAAAAGAGAACAGTGTTCCTGGTCTTCTGCAGCTGAAGGAAATTTAATCTGTTCCTTTTTGTCTTCCAGGAATGTCTGACTATACCCAGGACCATTACCTTTTGGCAAACCCAGCTTCCATTCATATTTTTGAATTTTGTATATAGGCCAAATCAATAGTTCATTTTACTATCTGTGCAAATACAGATGTCTAGACAGCAACTCTGTTCTAGCTGGGGAATTGGAACAGAAAAAAAAGGGGAGAAAGAGACTAATGGCTTTATGTTTTCACTGATTCTATACTTGATAAATAACCTTTCTCACTGAGTAGATAATTGTAATCTCATAAGCATCTCGCGCTTCAAATGAGAATTTGAAGGCAAGAAATGAAGAAAAATTAACAAGAAGACAAATGCTTCTGTCATAAGAATAAGTGTAAAAGAAAAATATAATGACATAAGATTATGAATTTCTAAATTTATTCTTATTTTAATGCTAGCTCAAAAGTGGAATTTGGGTGAAAAATGTATGGAGAAAGGAATAGCTTTGCAATCCCATTTGTGTAAGAAAATACTCATGAATAATATTTATTATTTTTTCAAGTGGAAATGGTTGCCTGTATGAATTGAAAGAGTTCTTTCAATTGAATATTGAAGTCAATAGATAATTTTTCTACATAGTGAAGACATAGATGGGCCAATAATGGTCAAAGAAGGACCATATTAAAAAAAAAAATTATTCCATAAATCTCCATTAACATTTTTTATTGTTCTAATTTCTGATTTTTTAATACCAACTTCTCATTTGTTTTACTTCTTTGCCTTTTTCATCTTCACCAAGTAATTTTTGTTCATGATTCAGTTTTATGAAGTAACCTTGAATTGACAGTCATTTCAATGGACTGAAAATGTACTTGCAGATTCATTGAATTACATTACATTCTCTCAACAGCTCAAGTGTTTTTGACAAACTAAATAAGGCACACTAAGAGCATGGATTCTTATCCTTTTTGTCATACTGCTTTTCCATGTCATTGCACAAAATATCTCTAAAGTTATGTATCTATTGTCCAATTTTAAAAGTTATGAAATGATAAATAAAATCCTCATGCGTATAAAGGCAGCTTCAGACACGTACCAATGAGCAGGTTCTCAGAGACTCAAACTAAACCCTAGATCACATGTATATCAACTGACAAATCGAGTGCTATTAGACGCTTTTAGAATCAAGAGCCAAGGTACTGCAACATGAATAGGCATGCTCTGCATGGGACCTGCTTTTGCATCTTTAGATGAGATTCGAAAGAAAATATCTAATTAAGATGCAGAATGTGACACCTATTAATTCTACTGTCTTTCTGTAGGGTACATTCAAGTGCACATCTGTTTATTTCTATGTATATGTATACATTGTCTGTGAATATTTGGGGAGGAGGTGAGTCATAAGAGTACATGCAGAAGTTGATTGCTGGGGAGGATGTGTGTGCACCCACACAAGCCACTCAGAGTGAGAATGAGCACCAATCTCTCACTGCACAGGTCTAAACCAAATTCTACCCCCTCCACACTTCTGTGCCAGTGCTCCTGACAGTCACACAACCCTGACTCAATACTCCTACTTCTCATTCAGCCCTCATGAAGGGCAAAGAAGATGGTCAAAGCTGTTCTTCTCTTCTCCCTTCTTCATCATGCTCACATGCAGAATCTCACAAAATTAAATAATTGCACGAAATGCAAAGGACATACTTATATTTATAATTTTAATCCATGCATTTATTTTGTTAGAGCTTCAATCTGAAAACTCTTTCACAATTGGAAAAAATGCAGGAAGCCATTCCAAACTGTGAGAGCAAACTTCACATTCCTTACTGGTGGTAAGTCATATTTTGAGCCCCAATATATGTGCAAAAAGCACATTTAGACATAGACTATCACAGGTGTCTACATCTGTATAGAGTCTTCTGGGAAAAGCTGTACCCTGTAAAAAAACCTTTGAAGTCAGTCCCTCTTTGAGTAGGATTTTGACTAGATGATCTTCAGAAATACCTTCCATCCTAAATTATTATATGACTCTATGAGTCATATACTCTCACTGAGCTCAGCAGACCCTCGGTTGGACTGGTGTTTCTTGAAAAAGATGACATTTATTCAAAATTTTGAGTGTTAGGTCTCTTAAAAAATATGATTCTGGGAAAAGCAATTTCAGAAAAATCTCATTATGAGTTGGTTCTAGTTTTTAATTCAAAAGGAGGAAATAAAAGAGTAATTCTTTGTGAAAAAATGTATTTGTTAAAAACAATTTTTTCAAAAAATTGCTTTGATAGATACCATTCACCAAAATCTTTAAAAAATCTTTGCTTTTCAATTTTTCATTAAAAATTCAGACAATAACATTGATAATTTTGTTCTTAAAATAATTTTTATACTGAAAGTCAGTTTTCTTTAAACATATATTTTGATTACATAATTATTCTTCAATATGTATCACTGTCTTTTTTTGGCACGGATAAATATTTAACTAGATAGCGTAGCTGTTTTCAGAAGCTACAATATTGGATATTAATCAGTTTTGTCATTTCACAGGAAAGCAATTTTCCTCCAGATACAACATTCTATACCAGCATAAGCTGGTTACCTTCTGAAGCTGATTAAACAGCAAAAAATACCAGTGATCCAGATCTAAATCAGATAATATGATTACATACCATCAGGGCTATGCAACATGCTGTTCTCATGTGTCCTGGTGTCAAAACTAGTTAGCTTTCCTCATGGATTTTTATATATTTCAGTCAGAGGAAATAGTTTTGTACAATAACTACCACAATTTCTTGCCTTAGTTTTATAGTATATGCCATTAGAGTAATTAAGAAAATATAATAACTTAGACAAATATTCTAGAGGACAGATTTTCATTAAGGAGTTAAGGAAACCAATTCAAGAACAAGTGACAATGGCAAGCTACTGACTGAGATCTCCTAATTTGACTAAGAAACCAACTGCTATCAAACTACTCTTAAGGTGCAACTGAACTGGTTTCCTCCTTCCTTCCTATTTTCTCTAGGTTTACAGTGACAGGAGAGCATGCCTTAAAAGCTGGAGTAGTCGATTATTCTTTGTGACTTCCTCCAAGTAAGAGTATCAGGATCACTTGCTATAATAAAATGCTAGGAATAAAAGGCAAATAATGAAGATTTCATGACAGCACTTGATAGGTTTGCTGAATGCTGCAGATATGTAGACTTCAAAAGAGAACTAATAAGAGAAAAAATAGTCACATATATAAAAGGAGACGCCTCTAAAAGGCGCCCACTTCTGGGAAGAGACACTGTCACTCAGATTCAAGAGCAGGCAATGTTACTTACCATTCCCAAAGCAGAAGTCCCGTATCAAGTGGCCTCAATACATGGAAGATGAGCCAAACAGAGCTGAAATAGCAACATGAGCATTCTCATAATACAAAAATAGTGCTCAGGTAGGGATAGGGAGAACAATATCTCTTCACAAGAGAGAACAGCAGAGCTGTAGAGCAAGGAGCACAAAAACAAGCAACAGCTGGGAACTATGAATGGCATAGAGCAGGACTGATGGAACTATCATGTAATAGGTACTTTCCTAACAACATAGAAAATGCCCAGAGAATCTGGAGATACCACTGCTGTCATCAGTGTACACTGCATTAAGATTTCACAGTCCAAGGGACAAAATGTGCTGGAAAAACATACAGTGGTATTCAGTGTTAAACTGAACAGACAGTATTTTGCATTTAAAACTAACATGGGGAAACTACTGAAGTATTACCAGGAAAAAAAAAAAAGGAAAGAAAAAATCCCTGAAATCACTTCAAGACAATATTTATGCAAAGTAAGACAGCTGTGAAGGTCAAGTAAAATACTATATAGGCTCAGAGAAACTGTACTGGACATTTGTATGTAATTCCGAATAGAAGTAGATTTTTTTTTTTCAGATAATTTCATTAAGAAACCAGGATTGATGGTATATCATTAGGTTCTAGACATATTGAAGAAGCCTGGTTCACCCTCATGGTAAAATATGACTTGGCAGAGGCTGTTTAAACAATTCACCTGAAGTTAAGCACTGCTTAGGCTAAGTACGAAAAAGACTTAATCAGCAACTCCAGGTGCACTCTGTTATCTGTATGTAGGAAATTAAAAAAAAAAAGAGGTTGATAATATGAAATTAGATATCACTTAGTGGAGTGGGAGTAGATTTAATAAATGCTATGAAAGCAACAGCCTTCACCCTCTCTTGTCCAAGTCGTGTCTCCTGGGACCAGGGCTGACTTGTGGTTGCACAGCTCCTGCAACCACATGTAGGCTACACTGTGCCGTCAAAACACAATGTTTATGGCAACAGCAAGACATTTCCTATTTTATAGGTACAGAAAAATACTTATGCATGGGCAAAACCATATGCTTTCTACAGCTAATTAAACAGTAATTCTGGTATCAGATATCAAAGTATTCTCAAGACAAAAACTGACAGCAGGCTATGGAATACTCCCTCTTGTAACAGCCCTTTAACAAAGTTTGGAAGATAGTGCTCCAATGAAGAAATATTTTCAAAAGTTAAATAGGTCTCATCATTACATTATTGACTTTTTTCCTAATGCAGTCGAAGGTGTGGGGACTGTAACGGATTATTGAGTGCAACTTCTTAATTTTTCCAAAGACTGTACTTACCATACAAGCAGACAAGGAGTAGGTAACTTAGGAAGTAGGTATGTAATCAAAAATATAGGAAGAGCCAAAAGAAGGATAATAATATCTGTATTATTTTAGTGTTAATACATTTGTGATATTCAAATATCCATTAAAATAGCCATTTATTTGGGAAAATGTTATGTACATAATGCTCACATAATAAAACCATGAAGCAGTCTTCTAATGGTTGTAATATAGGGGTGCTGAGGAATGCACAAGAAAATAAATGGGAGGAGTATTATCCCTGCCTGTACTGACAGTGTTAAATGGACTTTCCATCTACATTACCAACAGACACATCTCTTCATGCTTTTAGAGCAATACTCACACACAGCAGCTATCAGTAAGCTAAGAACCTCTTTCCCTTTCATTGATGGTTTTTCACAGGTGATCACTCTGTTCTTACTGCATTAATAAGGACTGCAGAGACCTGCCACTCCTCAGAGGTCCTCTGCAGCATTGCATTCTCGTCCCTCTGTCCAATAGCTGAGTAATCCAGTAGCTCCTTTTCAGCAGAGATGCATTCAAATCCCTCGCTGGTAAGATAAATCTGAGCTTTCTACTCACCCAAAAGAAGGTAGTATAGAGATATATGCCTTCCTGGCCATGTGGAAAATGCTTCTTCTTGAATGAATTCTTAAAACATAGCCAGACAAAAGATTGACTCTAGGTTTTAGGGCTTAGATAGATGAAGAAAGTATTCCTGTTTCAGATAAGAAGTTTATTAAGAAACCTGGGAGGCAGACCTGAAGACACTCTCATAGTTAAATCACGCTCTTGGAAAAGATGCATTCAAATGCTCTTAAGGCGAGGGGAAGGGTGAAAAAGAGCTGGAGTTATATCATCTGCATCCATAGTGAGTGCTCGAACCAGCCCTTTTTGGCTATGCTGTATGCAGAACATCTTCTGCTCAGTGTGCAGTAAATAATTGTTGAGTCAGACTGTGCAGAAAAGCTAAAAGAGGTCCCTAGATTATCACTCCTGGTGGGTACCAGTATAAGAGAAACATCGATCTTCTCCCCACTATCAAAAATTGATTGCTTTTGGAAGTTTTACTGCAGAAATAGAACACTTTCAGCACCTCAGGAAACATTATGGCAACATTAACTTATAGGGTGGTTATGTGCTCAGGATCCAAATTTGAGACAAGTCCAGCAGAGAACTTAGAAGGGCCCTGAACTGGCATACTGACTGGATTTTTCTACATTAATAAGTAAGTAAGTAAATAAATAAATAAATAAAATACCACAAGCCCTAAGGTATCATAATTTCAGTCATACCTAGTAGGTGACCTTCTGCAACAGATGTAAATGGCCCAAATGGAACAGCTGCAATTTTCTTTAAAAAACTGAGCACATCTCAGTCAGGGTTAACAGACATTGTATGGAGAGCTTCAATTAAATACTTTCTAATGGAAGTTGAAAGAACAGTGGGAATCAAGCTCCATACCGACTTAATGAAAGTTAACAATCTCAGTATTAGCCAGCTAATAGTGAAAGTGCCAGCAACTTAGATGTATTCAGCTAAAGAAAAACAACAACAACAACAACAACACATAAAGCAAAAAGAAAAAAGCACTCATTTTTCCATAAATGTGTGTATCAAAGGAAGTAAATTTCTGACAGACCCTGCTGTTACATGGGTTGGATTGCAGCCGCCTATATGCAGTTGATTGCATGGCTGTGGAATGACAGCACATTTTATTACAGCACCATGTCCTAAAAGCAATTGTTTCAGAAAAACAGAATCTAGCAACTTGTTTAGTAGTCTGCCCCGAGCAGGTAAATTCAGGCTCTTGTACAGAATGTGAAATATTTTAAATGAAGAACAGCTAGTATACAGCATAACCTGACAATGTTTTTCCATTTGTTCGCTTTCTGGATTGAAATACATATATTTGTTGTGGCTGATCATTTCTACTGATACATAATTTGCAGTGTTTATAGTAACTGCAGATATTCAGGCCATATAGAAAGGGAAACTGATATCTGCAAAAGATACTAATTTTTCTTGATTTGATTTCTCACACTGGTTTTCAGTGTACTGCTCAAGGCTAACCACTTTTGCACAAACTTTAATTATTGCATCAACTGAAGAGCTGGACTTTTATCATAATTGTGGGGTACATAATAAGAAACAAAGACTTTAAGAAGATATAAACTCAGTTTTCATAATGTATGTAGGATCATCTTGATTTTCCAGAAAAAAATGTATCAGAAGAAAATATAGAACTTATTTATCAGAGTCATTACTTTAATAAAACTAGCTCGACATTCAAAGCAGTTCAGTCCAAGAGACATCAAACTTGTGTAACAATTCTGAAATCAACAGGATCCAGTTTGTGCAAGTATCAAGTTTAATGGAAAAAAGCCACTTTCCCAATTAAACTGAATTCCTACACAACAATGAAAGGCACCTAAGATCTAAAAGCAACTTCTAAACAGGTCATAGATGAAAGTTCTTGTATACGGTCTATCACACTCTTGAATTCTTAGCATAGTCCTTAAAAGAGTTTTGACAACAACCAGGATTGTCCTATACAGTGCCCAAGCAGCATTCATGTAAAAGTCTAGGCAAGTGACTATTCCCAATAGGTGGGATGCATGAAGCCTCTGAGAGGAGGGAGAAAACTATGTGCAACTTGCCACCACAGATTGGTTCTTGGATGATTTTACTTACTTACTAATACAGCTGCTACTAGAAAATGTGTTGGGAAAATCACTAGTTTTATCAGAAAACACTCCAGAGAAACTCTTCAAAACTGAAATATGCACAGGAAGGCCACCAGTTCTCTTTGGAAAGCCTTGGGTCAGACACTCATTAAACAGAAATGAGCAAAGTTACACTGATTTTTAATGAAGTCAGGAGTACTGAGATGATTTCCATGTGAAAGGGATGTAGCCCTCTGCTTCACAGTATAAAACCATCTTCATATAAGTTCTTGGTTTAAACAGTTATGAGAGATTTCATGTTTCTGGAAAAATATCTTCTGAACAGTACTTGGTTTATTGTTCTGTGTCCCTAAATCAAAAAGGGATTAGCGTTTAAGAGGCAGAGGGAAGTGGAGATATGTTAAAACTATAAAGCACTTCATCCATTTGTTCCTATAGAGGATCACTAAATGCAATAAATCAGATGCTATTAAAATCTTGGGGGAACTGGTTCAGAATTTTACTGACAGAATCATGTCTGCTTCTTCCACAGGGTAACAGAATAAGAAACAAAAGCAATGATGTAGGCCAGAACTTTGAATAGAAGAACACAATTTTAAATTGGTAGAAATGAAAAATATTTAAAAGTAATTACTTTCCTCTGTATTTTTAGACACCTGTGATATAAAATAGTTTTAATCTCTTTTGGGCTGCTAATAACAGGAGAGGTAAAATGACAAGTCCTTTCATGGGGCTTCAGATCCAGTGTCCAGTCATTAGCTTCCAGGAAATACATGACTTCAAAATTGCTTTATTGCTTAGCTAATATCATAAAACTGTCTGACATTATAAACATTTTAGAAAACTGGTGCATTCTGAGCTTTTTATGCATTGAATATTGCTGCTCTATAACTATTGCATAGCCTATAGCTGCTCCTTTCCTATTGTTTCTTTTTTTTCCTTTTCCAAAATGAGAATTCCCTCATCTGTAAACTTTCAGTTGCCGTCTGTTGTTTTTTATGTAAACCTGCGTCATTCCAAGTGCAGGTTGATACCTCCATCAAAGATGCCTTTGAAAGGAAAAATAACTTCCAAACTGACCCTCAGGAAAAGGGAATATAGGCTAACAAGGGAGAGTGTTTTCTCATGCATTGGTAATAATCAAATTCTCTCGTGGAGCTGTGTATAATGAAGTGTAATAGAAGAATGTATGAATATTGAAAAGAAAATAAGTGAAGCTCAATAGTTTTGCACTGAGAAGTAGCTCATTTCTCATGGGCTTCATGTGGGATCTCTTTAGGAGAAGGTGGGACTCCAATAGCTTAGCTATCATGACTTGACAAGTTTGTTTGAGCATCGCGTTTTGGGTAACTCATTTGGCCAGGATGACTGGAGAATGACTTCAGACGTTTCTGGTAATGGTGCTCAGGGAAAAGGAGGATTTGAAAGACCATCTAATTGAAGAGTTGAATTTGCAATTAACAGCTGCAGCAGCCTCTTGTTGTCAGAGCATTCAGATTCAAATTTCTGACTTGAGTCAGAACAGAGGACCAGACTCTTCCTCATGCAAAGAATGACTTGGCCATGGGTATGTAACATGTGAGGAACAGGGAAGGAGGATGAAGCATGCAAACATCTAAAAATTTCCTTTACAAGTTGCTGCAAGATCATATTTTTATTTTATGGCTTCATTTCCCAAAAAATTGTAACTACATTTTGTGGGAAGGAAAACTGATTTCCAGTCAGGCCTATTTGGGAGAGAGAATGCTGACATTTGCACACATTCTCTAGGCAAAGACAACAGAGCTACATCTCCAAGAAACTGCTCCATTTGCAGTAGCTTCTACTGCTTGCTTCACAACATGCAGGGGTGGTGTTTACTCTGTTCTGTCAAACATTCATTCACACCCTTTCTAGACTAGTTACTCAGATCATGGTCGAACTTGCACTTGCTGACCATCCATAACCCCCTCCAATGTTAGTCAAAGGACTTAGCTCAACTATACCAAAGCACTACCAAAGAAAAAATCCTGCAAAGTCACATACTCACCAACAGGGATATATTCAGACTGATATAAAAAAAAATTCTAGTCTCAGTTATTGATCTCACTTTGAATCCTGTAAGGTCAGTTTAGCCTGGACTATCCCAGAAGAGAACTGGTCCACATATAATCTATTTTACAAATAAGGAAACTGACAAATTCTCTTCTAGATTATGCAACTGTACTCTTTGGGTTATTTCAGAACCTTTATCTAAACCTTCAGGTAGTATTAAATCCAGAGCTAGTGAAGAGGTCTTTGGTAACCTTCAGATCACAGCACATATTTCCAGTGAACCACACTGGAAATTTATTTCTCAGAAAGAATACTGAAACACCTCAGGAAAGCATTGACTACCTGGAAACTATCTGAGGCAACTAAGCCCATCTAGGCCCTTCACTTGTAAAGAATATTACACTCACAAAGAAGAGAAACAAAGAGGATTTTGCTGGCCAAAAAGTCATTCCCAGAGCAGAGCTCTGTGAAAACAGCATCAAGCTCAAATACCTCAGTTTTTATTTTGGGGGAGGATTTCTGTTTGTCACACTAAAAAGAAGAAATACGGCTAAAGACATTAACATGTGTCAAGCTGGATAAATTCAAAACCCTTGCTGTAAATCCCTAACTGCAAAATGAGTGCAAGCCTGAGCCCTGAGTGAATTTTCTTCTTGTTCTCTGCCTGGCTTGCTTAAAATGACATTAAAAAAAAGAAAAAAAAAAAAAGTCAGCAAAATCCAGATACAGAGAAATAGGATAATACCAGAAGAATGAATACACAAAAAGCTTTAAAAAGGATCTTTAAAAAGTATAGTGATGCTTGGGTATGCAGTGCTCTTTTACATAAGTATTGAATAATGTATTTGCCACAGGCCAAGTTTAAACCTGCTTTTCACCTCGTGTAATGAAGAGCATTCAAGTCGAATGACCTTCCAAATTGGCTGCGGGATGACCATATGAGCCAGTAGGAAGGACTTAAGGGGCTCAATATGAAGGCTACATTTGGGTGTGTACTGACTTTTAGTAGCTTACATATCTACGGCATGTTATTTAAATTGGTTGTTCTCCATATTGATTCACTGAGGAAGTTTCAGTCAAGGAGAAATTTCTGCTTCTCTACAGTTTTCTGTCTCCTGGCCTCCAGAAGAAAGGCATCTGATCAGACTTGCACAGCCTGCACCAAGGGAACAGAATCACTTAGCACGTGATGTAACTTGTACCTCCATCTGCTTTGCAATGGAAGTGGAAGACATCAGAATGTGGAAGGAAGACTTGGAACCGTTTCCCTTGCCTTCTGAATTCCTCAGGAAGCATTTGGAGCCAAGACCCTCAGAGAGATGACTGTTTCTCTCAGGGCTAATATCAGTGGTGTAATATGTGTCTCTGCACAGAACAACCATTGACCTGCTGAATTAAGATGATCTTTCAGGTAGATCATCCGATTTTTATTTCCCTATTCAAATAGAACCATGATTATATTTAACCATAAGCATCTTGCAGACTTTCAAAACATATCTTAAAAATGGAAATTGCAAGTTTATATTTACATTAAACTGATTTATAAAATTACATTAAATATTTATGGTATTATTTAAATTTATAGAGAAGAGAAATAATCATTGGAAGCTAATTGCAATTATAACAGTTCTAGACTAAGATTTTAAATTCATAGAAACATGAAAGAAATTCCCAAAATAAAATGTTCTTTTTCTTTAGGAATTACTGAATAAAAAGTCTCACACAAAAAAACATCCAGTAAAAACATCTTACATAACTGCATAAATTTATACAGTGGATGGATTTCTAACTACACTAAGAGACTGACATTTTCACTACATTTTCAGCCAACAGGTTTTTTTTATAAAGTGAGGTTTTCCCATGTCACATTGAAAAAATTCAATATGAAATGAATTTATCTGGATACATGTGTTTAGGTGTCTGCATAATCAAACAGCTTTTCCTCCAAAATATTACATACATCTACTTTATTCTCTGGTTTCTGTCCTTCTAATCACTAACAAGCAGTGTAAATAATGTTCTCAGTAATAGAATATTACTGAATCTATATAGCTCCTCAGATACCTTAATGATCATTTAGGAAAAAACACCTGGTTTACTTATAAAAAGAATTATATATAGATGTAGCTATTCAGGGATATATCTGTACAGACACAGATACACAAGCAGACAGTCTGCAAACTGATTTGGGACTCAGAAGATACTGAGTCAAATCTAACTTCTGACCCTTCTTTACTGTCCTATTTTCAGAAGATCATATTCCTTTCTTGTTTCATTTCCCACTCATTTCTCATTATTTGGAAGACAGAGATAATGACCTCTATTGTTGGACACACATATAATAAAAAAGTAAGTACTTTTTGCCCAGACAATTTTCTTCAATTTTCTACTATGAATGATCTGAGAAAACTCATGAGTCAAGACACTAGGAAGTTTAATTTATCCTGAAAACATCTGGGTTAGTTTGCATAATTGCTCTTAGTTCAGTAAAAATACTGACTTAAGTCAGTAAGGCTCAGCATTATCAGCCAGTAAAATCTCTGCATTGGCCGACGTACGTGAGTTACAGATTTCTGTTCAGCCCTTTGATATCTGTGAAGAGTCACACTGCTGAGCTGTAGCAAACTCCTGTAAGGAATAAGGATAGGAGATAAATGGGCTAAAATTTTATCTTGAGACCACTGTACCAAGTATGTTCCAAATGGGAAGATTTTGCTGTTGATGGATGCATCTAAGTAGATCCTGTCATGTCAGAAAAATTGAGGGGCAGTTCTTCCACACCTTTATCTCATTGGCGTCTCTCCTTTTCAGTTCAAGAACAGAACAAGATCTTGAAAACATAGAATTGTGAAATTATATATTCTTTGCCAAAAGATGTTACCTCATCTTGCTTAATTCTGACTTCAACCGTCTCACCAAGTTCTATAAGAAAAGGCTTTGAGGACAGGAATGATATTTTATGCTTCATATGCAAGACAGAAAACTGGGGCAGCAATGACTGTGCCATAGAGCTGAGGGAATCATTCAGAGTTAATAATTTATTTGCTGAATATAGCTTCCTTTCTTCCTTTTTGAACAGTTGTGAAAAAGCATCTTCCTTTCAGCTGCAAGACAGACAATGGTGCACTTGAGTGGGTTGCTCAGGGTGAGCAGAAGGCCATAATCCACCTCACACTGATGTAGCCTGCCTCCCTGATGGAGCCCTTTCAGCACAAATCTTTATATGATGACCTACCCTTTGGTGTATGGCCACTCATATTTGCTGATTTGTGACCCATCCAGGCTGACACGCAGGCTAGAGAGCACGAGAGGAACCTAAGGTTCTCTGCTACACACACCTGAGACCCACAGGCCTGGGTGAGGCATCCAAAAGGCAAGAATCAACAGTGTGAGACTCATACATATACTAAAAGGTACAGCTCTGAACAGAAATCTGAGATTAGTTTAAAGATTCATAATATAATAATAGCATTTATTTATTTGTTAACATTAGCCAAATTCTCTCTGCAAATATACTTGGTAATAGTGTAGTAAGCAATTTGCTACAAGAATGGAATAAAAGAGAAGAACAATTTTATTTTGACCTTTTATTACCTATCTGTAGCAACAAACAGGAATAGGGCTTTTGTTCTAATGCACTTTATCAAGTATGCGAATACTAGTTTTACCACAAAAAATCTGGCTTCATAAACAACGTTCTACAAATATTTCTGCCCATGTTTGGTCATATTACAAGACATGTTTGACTATGCTTTAAGTTACAAATATACTGAATATTTGTAGGAAGATGATGTAATTGATTATGATGATGATGTGTCACTATAGTTGCAAAGAACAGCAGGAGATTTTAGGCAAATCATTGCAGTTAGCATATAAGCAGCAGCCACGTTTTCTTCTTCATTCTCTGGAGAGCAGACTAGAGCTTGGAACTAATAGCTTATTGTTCATTTTAAATAACTGCATATTAGAACTCCAAGTATGACTTTCTTTGGTACATCCACTATTCAGTAACAATACACATTTTAAGCAGCCTCTCAGTAAATTAGTTTCCTAGAATGTTCTTAGAAAATGAGCACAAAATGAGTTAGAATATTGCCATGGAAAATTGAAATGTTTCATTTAAATAAATATTTGCAGGTTTCACCCCTTATTATCTGCTTAGATATAATCATCTATAAAAAAACTTTTACATATTCCTTTTTTGTGCATCAAAACTGAAAATTCAGTTAATATGTTTTTAAGGACTGAAAGTCTTCCTGGAAAACAAATGGGAAGAAGAGAAACACAAAATCCTGACTTTTCCAAAATTCTTCCATGTGCACAAACCTAAACATGTATTCAGACCATAGATATACATAAAGAATATATATATGGGTACACTATGTACAAAAACGTACACCAACTGAAGCAATAATAGAATTTCCATAAAAGACCTATATTAATTGCTCCAAACTATAAGTTTGGAAATTCTTTTAGAGACATAGTTATAGAATGGCTGCAATGAAGACAAAACTGTTATTCAAGTGAGGACAACTATTACCCTTGAAAACCAGAGTGGTTTCTGCCCTTTCTTCCTTTTCAGCTCACAAGCTTCCCTTCAGCCTGTGAAGGTCTCTTTACACCACCAGCAGCAGCCTTCACTAGAGAAATGAACTACTAATCTCTGTGGACTGCCTGCCTGAAAACACAGAGAAGTGTGTCTGTTGCCCAAAAGACTCTAGCCAGGATCTACTGGAATCATCTGCAGGTGTGTACATGTGGGACCTCCAGAAAGCCCCTTGGCTGCTTTGCTGTTGTTACTCTGTTCTGAATGCCGGAAATCACTAGATAGTCATAGGATCTGAAAGCTGAGTATAAAATAAATCACGGCCACATAGTACCAATTTTGGCCAAAAGTCTAGGGGTAACTGCATTATATCATCTTTAAAATATTTTTTATCTCTTGCTGTAATAAACTAAAACATTTTTTTATTTCTTGTTGCAATAAATGTAGCCTACCTTTAATCCACTAACACTTTAAGTATGATTATTTTAGATTTTGATGACATTTTAAATTCTACTTATCACCAACTATTCCTATTTGACAAATGTTCTGTCTTTTATTTTCAATGAAGCTTAAAATAAAAAATATTTTTCTTCTGTCATTGTTTTTGCACCATTGATGGTTTCACTCATGTCAGCACAACTCATTTATGAGTTTTAGATGAGTTGAGCTGCTTTTGCTGGCTAAATTTGCAGCAGCAAAGCATAAATAATTTTAGGCTCCGCAAAAGCAGTCTTTTTATTATTTCTTATTGAGAGGCTGGTCGTTTAAAAAGAAGATAGATACCTAGATTTCAATATGTTTCTTTTTTTTTTGTAATCTTCACACAATGAGGAACTTCTCTGCACTAGAACATTATCAGACTCTGTATAGATTTTATAGAATGTATATATATTTTTGCCATTTGGTATCTGCAAAATGTGCACTGTAGCACACACCTAAAGTGTAAACTGTTAAAGTCACACAAGATTTTCTCTACAATAAAGAAATACAATACCCAAGCAAACAATATTTATGCATATAAAATTCATATATATGTATGTGTGTATACACACAGGTACACCTATATTCATTCACATAAAATAGTTATTTCGCAATAGGTGTTGATGAGTTCTGTGGCATGTGCCAGTTCTCTTGGTGAAATTAAATGCTCATCACACTTTGCCTTTTCAGCTCTTGCATGCTGCCTAGTTTTCAGTTTGGCACTGTCTAGGTATGCCGTCACAGATGGAAAGCCAGTATGGGTGACATGCTTTTCACCTGCCATAAAATGCTGAACTCCCTCCATCATTTTGTATAACCAATTTGCAATTCATTTAGTTCTCACACAGGGAATTTCAAAATAACTCACTAAAATGTTTACTATTATCAGTACTGGATCTTAAGGCAATGAGAAAGAAGTCCAGTTTTAGAAGCTTTTACATGCTACAATTTCTAGATCTGTAAACTACAGCACAGGATGAGGGATTAAAATTATGTATGAGGTTCTGAATTTGAGTCTCTGATATTACTTTTATGTATTGACATCTGGAACAAAAAGGATTAGTTGTATAATTTAATCCTATCAAAGCCATTTGTAGTTTCCCTCTTCTACACTGTGTTAAGTGCATGGAAGCTTCACGCAATAGCATACGACTGTCTAACAGTGACTACATGGCATGGAAGGGATGGTGACTTAGGACATGATATAAACAGCTTGGCAGCACATCAGCTGATTTTTTCATTTGAGGCCATGATTCACTTTTCAGTACACAACCTTTTCTACGTTTTAATGAGTAAGGAGTATTTTAAGGCTGTCATCTTACTCTCACAAAACAACCTTTGATGTAAAAGGGCTTAACAGATATCCCATAAAAAATCTCCTGGAATCTGTTTTCCTATTTTTCTTTTATGCAGTAGTATAACAAATAATAGAGTAAAGAAGAATATACTGAATGATACTACAAGTAAAGATGAGATGCAATTACTTGCCTTTATCAAGAATACAAGAAGCTCAGAATACTATCTTGAAGTAAATTCTTAATTTTAAGGTGGTAAAACTTAGATGAGATGCATCCCACCTACTAATGTGCCTTTAGAGACCCTCTACATCTTCAGCTTCCTCCCTGGGGCTGATTATTTATTAACACTGAGTAACACTTCATGTTGCTAACAATCTTCATTATAACCTTGCAATGCCATCAAATACTCATACGTCATCCCAAAAAGTACCTTTTGTACCCTTGCCTCATGAAATTGTTAATATTTGCACATATCAAATATCTAAAGAATAATTGGACAATAAATCAGTAATTCATGCACAATACACAGTACTAAATATTAGGATTTCCTATATTCACTAGCAAAAAAACCTGTTCTTTACAGCTGACATTTGTAAACCTATTGAGTTATGGGTTTGGTATTTTTGTTTATTTGTATTTTCCTGAACAATAAATAAGGTGATCTTTCAATCTTTTCTCTTAGATTCAGTCATATGATAAATGGAGGAAGTAGTGTGGACAAGAGTGTTTAATTTTTATAATTTAGGCCTAAATTGTATTCAAGATTTTACATATTTAGCCTACTTTGAACGCTGTGGGAGATGTCAGTAAGCATATAAGATTACAAATTAATCTTACTTACACAGTAGGAGAAAGATTTTATGTCAAGAAGTAAGAGTTACAGAAGTATAATCATAACCCTTATTGGCTTATTACATATATTAGTTGCACTGTAAAACATGAAACACTCAGCCAGCATAAAAATAGAGGTAAACAGTGTCCAAGACACAAGTATGTTTTCACACAACCATTCTGAAACTAATGCAGATATTCTGGATAGCTCTTCAGGGTTAAAATACCTATTAATGAGTGTAGCATTAATCATGTATGCAATTACTGTGAGGATCAAAGCCTAAAATTTGTTCACTTTCACAATTATAGACTTAACTGAACAGCATAGCACAGAGCCGTATGGGAAGCATGCACATTTTACTTCAGATAACAATGGATTTTCCAAGTGGCTACCACACCCTGCAGGTTCCTTTCCTAAAACAACATTCACAGTGGGTAAGTTCTTGTTTACAGATGGGTCCTTGCACAAGGAATTGCATATTTTAAAATTGGGCCTTGGTCCTCCAGTAAGATTTCTGCACTGAATATCCCTGTGCTCACACCAAGCCCTGATAAAGCTTGTGGTACTTACAAGGACAGAAAACTTTGTATTCTGTTACTACAGAGCAGAACCAAATGGAGGATATAATTTTAAATTCCACTTTAGTGAAACCTCTATCACAGACTAAATTAATTAATAAGTTTTGAAAAGTCTACAGCAAATAGGAAATCTGTATTTTATGACTCTTTTTTTCTCTGAAAAAGCCTTTGGGTTGAAATAACAGATTTGCATGAAAGGGGAAATCTGAAAATCTGGTTTTTTAACATTTCTTTTTCATTGTTTTGAAATGACTTTTTGCTTTATTAAATGCCAAAACTGGGGAAAAAAAAAAATAATGTAAAAAATTCAAATGAAATATTTCTAACAAAATTTTATGAATATGTTAATTTGTTTTCATTCTTTTCTTTCAGCAGTGAGATCAATGAACTAGAACTCTGGGTCAATATAAAGCAGTGTTTTGGGGGTTTGTAACTCTTTTGTTCAGGCAATGAACTGGGAAAAAAATTAAATAAAATCAATTATTTGCAATTCTACTACTCTACTGCCAATCATAAAATCTTTTATTTGAAAAGCTACCAGCTTGGCAACTACATATCCAATACAAAACAAAGAAAACAAGAAAGCAATAACAGCAGTCTATTTACCTTTCCAGTTTTACCATGAAAAATGTACTTCTCTATGCAAAACTTCTCTAGATCAATGACACAAACGCACATTTCTTACTTTTCTATGAGAGTGTATGCATATACAGCTTTCTCCATCTGTCATTTCTGTTTTACACAGTCATGATATTTACATTTCAACAAACCAAATGGCAAAATATCTATTATTCAAACATAATATTGGATTTTGTAATTTCCTAAAAGGTTGAGCGCATTTAACCAGATACCATATTTGAGCTTTCCATATGTAATGAAACACAATAGGAGTTCATGAATTCAGAAGAAAGGCAGGCACACTCATGATGTGACATTAAAACACAGAAAAAAAGAAACATGAATTCCTCATTGCACTTTGAAGTTTCAAAGAAAAGAGAACAGGAGAATATTTACTATGGAAAAGTGTTTCTTTCACAGCAGAAAGATTTCTTTGGCAATATGAATGATATTAACTGCTAATTCTACCACTGAAATAAGCACTGTTCATAATAAACCAACAAATCATGGTGATAATGAACTACCTATACTGTGCTTCGTTTTTATGATGTTCTCTTGAACATATACACACAGGCACACAAGTCTGTTAAAGAATGCTATCCTGAGATCCCCAACTACTAAGTGCTCGAGCTGTCCTGGAGCAGGGTCTAAGAAGGGGATAGGCCACTAAAGAACTGATGTTCAAGAACAGCTGATCTACACATACCTCTGGCTAGTAGATGCAATTATGTATGCTAGCAGCTGTGGAAAAGCTGCAGAGGGATTCACACTTTTCAGTTATAATTCCGTGATGCAGTTCAGGGTTATGGCAACCAGACAAGGGCAACCTTTGTGCTATTCCTTGTAACTGCCTAATGTAACCAGAGTTTCACCTAAACAGGGTGAAATGTGAAAGTCCACTATAAGGAGAATGGAAAAGAATGTGTCCAGATCTCTCTTGAGTAAGCTGTCCAGAAATTCTCAGAATGTGCACATCAAAATAAGGAGAAATGGCAATTTGTAGCCTGATTTTCTAGGTAATTAAGTAAATTTCAAAATAGAGTGAATACAGTCATTTCCCATGTACCTCTGTATGTCAAACTCACACTAATTCTTGAATGTCATTTTAGAGGGGTAAAAAGACTAAAGATAAGCAGTTTTTATAATTTCATGAAAGCTAGCAAGTGGCTGGAGAAGAAACACCCTACTATTATTAATTGTGAAGGAAGCTAATGAGATCACCCTTCCTTAGAAATCAGACAGGTGGGAAATCAGACATCAATGATTATGCTGCACAATGTTACTCTTTTTTTTAAAGCTTTCCATGTTACATTATCTTCTGCCCTAATTGCTGTACCTGGAGGATGAAATAGAAGAGTACGGTAAGGGGTTTGGAAGGACTGATGTCCCATCTAGACAACATTTCCATTCAGTACAACAGAAAAAATTAGATGACCAAACTCACTGTGAATTATATGACTGGTTTACAGATGATAATGAGAGCGGAGCAGAAGCTGCAAATGGACTTTAACCATTACAAAACTCTCATTGGTTTTGGGATCTTTAGCTAAACAAGTGGTCTTAAGTTGTTTCTTCTTACAGAGCTGTATTTATAGAAATGTGTCTACTGTCTGGTGTTTCACACTTCTGCTTTCTATTGCTTTAATTAGATTGAACAGGTTATTGTTTTGGGTTTTTTTATTCACACAGTGTATATAAAATATGTACACTGTAACTGCTGTATTCTTGAGGTTGTTTTATGTTATATCATATAACAATCCTTTTAAATGACTGGGCAATGCTACATACAAAACTGGAAGGAAACTAAAGATCTGACGTTGTGATGATTTAGTTTCTTATGATCTTGCTTTAAAAATGTTATAATTCAAATTAGATATTTTCTTGCTATTTTATTTATGAACAATTAAACTACAGCAAAATAATATCTTTAATTGGTAAACAAAGCTATGGCCTCCTATGAAGCAAGTATGATTTCATTGAAACATACTTTTAACTTGGACAGCAATAATTTTGTGCAAGCTGTCAGACTGTCTTAGCAGCATAACTTATAACTGAATAGCTTAAAACTGCCCTCGAGGTGAAGTATTCCTAATCAAGCAATAAAATATTTGTTTAATTTTGTGATGAAGCTAAATAATTAATAAATATAACATCTCTATGTGACCTGTATCTTTTGGGACTATGTAGAGCATAATGACACTAAGTTTAGGACAGTTTTCAATTGTAATATCTTGATTTTATGACTGCTAGGACCAGATGATATCCAGTAATACCATGACATCACGCGTAATTAAATGTTTCTCAGGACTTGTAAAATGTCCACTCTGTTCCAGGCTAATAAAACTGTTGTGAAAAAAAAGCTAGCTTTTCTGATTTGTATTTTTTTATTCTTCTTTCAATTTTATTTTAAAATTAATTTAATGCAAAAAATCCCATGAGTAATGTTCCACTTTTGTTGACAGACTACAAGATATTTTATTTCATCCTTTCTCCCTTTTGGAAGCTTGGACTCCACATTCACCACAGCAATACCACCAGGAACACCACAAAAAAAATTATTTCCTCCCTGAGCTGGAGGAGTAGCTTGCTATAAATGACTGCTTTCTCATTGCTGTTTACGCAATTATAAAGCAATCATTAACATGAAAGAAGGTTTCTATTTCCTGCTCTGAACCGTGGTACAGGGGCTATTAGCAATTACTGGCATAAAAGGTGCCCCTACAGGCAGCTCTCCAGATGTTCTCAGTTTCGAAGAGTTACCAGCTTCATTCCTGTCTGCCTGACCTCAGGCTTCTTTCTTTGCTAAGAGCTGGCTGGACTAAGGAAGTGATTTGCAATGCAAGATAATAACTTTATTCAATCTACTAACTTCTGTAAAATGTTCTATATTCATCTGTGCCAGTGAATGACACATTGTTTCTATTAACTATATTTTTGCACATATTCATCTCTTTCATATAGGATTCCTATAAAGCTGCTGAAACTTGAAATGATCGAAGTTTTGCTCGAACAGAAACCAGTTATTAAAAAAGGGGTAGGATACAATTGCAGTCGCTCTCAGTCTGAGCTGTAATACCCCTCTTTAGGCACCCTACATGTAAGGTATTGAAGAGCAGAGCCAATCTAGTAACAAAACAGTTCAGAAAGGATTCACAGCATAAGAGAGATGGGACTAATTAGGCAAGGAGCCATTGATCGTTGTGAGGTTTTTGCAGGAGCAGAGGAAGGTGGCTGGCATCCAAACCCTACATTTCCTGGAATAAAAAGAAAAAAGCAGTATCTAAAATGGTAATGTTTGGATGCAGATTGAAAGATTGCCATGCTGCAAGTATATTATGGAGAACAAAAATAAAAAAGACAGTTAAGTCAAAAACTGTGAAGCAAAAGAAAATTTGACATTTTTTATTTTGTTTGTGGAGTGAAACAGGAGTGTTTGACGACACTGAAGATTCTGCATGTGCTTAGGAATGTGGCTATGGTGACACAGAGTAATTCTGTCAAAGACTTCCCAAAGTGCTTCAGTGCAACCAGGAGTATGAACTGTTGTCATTAATTAGTTTCCTGCATTAATTCACTCTTAGTTTCTCTTTCTAAGGATGTGACCTTAAAGACACTTGAAGTCCAGGGGTTCCTTTTGACTTAGCAGACTGGCTCAGGCTCTAAGTCTCAGGAGCATTCTGCCTAAATGGAAAGTATCCTAATGCAAAGACTCCTAACCTAAGGACCACAGTCCTCCCAGACTGCCTTTTATAGTCAAGAGATATCTGCCTACATCCACTGAGGTTGCAGGTAGGATAGATTGCCTTCTGAATTTGTTTCTCCCTCTGATGAATCCAAGAACTCAGGGAGAGTAGGCTCCTAACTAGGTAGCACAGGTGTTTAAAGCTAAATTGGTTGAAATTTGGTCTTATTATATAGAAAAATGAGTTATTTGTTTGAAGATACCATATGAGACAAAACATTAATTCAAAATGAGAAATATGTATTTATCTAAAGTAAAATTTAAAAGTTACTTACCATTTCATTGATGGGTACAATATCACTAATCTGAAGAGGAACTCCCAGAGCTTAATATGACTAATACATAGTTTAACAAAATTAATGTTTTATATAATATCCTATACATCACGGAAAACATATATAATTACTAAATCAGTATTTGTTGGTTTAGAGAAAATAAAGTACAAATATTTGAGATCAAACCAGTCCCTTCTTTGGAAGAGTGTAAGGTTTTCTTGAGATGATTCCAAGTATTGACTTAGCCTCACCCTAAGAAAAAAAGAAACTACTGTGCTGACAGCTCTGTCTTTATGTTCCATCCTCTAAGCCTGTAATAAATACATAAAAAATCTACTTCCACAGCAGTAAGGGTCTTTTTTTAGGTTAATGATGGCTATACTACTTCTCAGGTTGACTTCAGAATTTAAAAGAAATGGTACATATGGTATACTTCCCCCACAGTATGTCTTAATCCCGGACCAGTGAGAGGTTATTTTTTAATGTCCAGAGCAATCCATTTCTCCACACAGAAAGAAGGACACCAAGCACTTGCACTGCAGAGTGACCTGAGCCTATTTTAGCAAACTCCCAGAAAGACGGCTTTTTGTCTTGGGAAAATTATCAAAAGCCTTCCACTTATTCTGTCTGGCCCAAAGCACAAAGAGCAGCTAGATTTAGACAAAACAAATCTGTGAAGGCAAGGAAACTGCAGGCTATGACTATATGTATTTGGGCTGATTGCATGTTTGACCAAAGCATTATTTTTTGTATTTGCACAGTAGAATCAAGCATTTTCCTTCATGAGACACATTCTTAATCTCACGACCTAGTTCTTCAGTGGGGTTGCATTCTAGAAATTCTTATATTGGACTTTTGCTTCTTAGAAGGTCTCAGGAATGTTCTCTTCATTAAAAAAAAACCAAAACAAACCAAACAAACCTCAAAACAAAACACCATCTGCAGTGTTGTTTTCTCAAAAGGAAAGAAAACTGTCTTAATACTAGAGGAATTAAAAAGAGGGGATGCACATGTACATTCAATCTGTAAAGAAACCTTGCAGTTTCAAACATTCTAAATATTTTTAAAAATTAAAAAAAAAATTAAATTCATTAATATAAACTTCTGCATCATAGCTGTTATCTTCTTTAATCCTCAGAGAGTTCTTTGTGCCTCATGACTTTGGAGAGAATTAAGAAACAGCTCATCTTAGAACCCATTGTGCATTCCCCTTAGTACCATTTTCTTCTTTTCCTACAATTACTAGGATTTATTTTCTTCCCTTGAAAATAGGATTTTTGTCTCATTCGAGTCCTTGCTATTTAATTCCTACTTGAAGTCATAATCCTCCCTGTCACATCACACCAATCTCTTTGTAGCCAATTCTGATTTCACAGGCAGGATTTTGACTCAGGAAGAACTGATTATTTAGGTACACCTTATGTAGCAGGATTTAGTCCTTTTGAAACACACAAAGTAAGGAATACTGCAGCCAGACAATTTTAATGAACTAAACATAAGGTAAAAGCTGTGAAAGTTTGAGTTCCTGGCTCAATAATAACTCATTAATTAAGAAGTTAATAGAGTGTACTCTTTTCCTTCCAAGATACTGCTTTGGAGAGACACCTCTCTGATATACAGGCTGTCCACAAAAATTTACGGTGAGGTGATCATTTTTTGCAGTCAATGGTGTCAGAAAAGTCTCTGAACCTCAACTGGTTTCAAACCTCTAACTTGAAACAGACTAAATGTTATAACGCTCTATGGTACCCACTTGTCCAAACATGTAGGGCTTGTTTGGGGTTTTTTTTCCATTTTCTGATGAGATGTGTAAATCTCTGAAAGAACTTTAAGACTGCAACAGGAATCCAGGTGTTTCTTTAATGGAACCTGTTCTCATGGGTTCTCTCTATGGATGGAAAATCCTTTGTTGCCAGACTTCTATTCAGGAAAAACTGCAAAGAAAAAAAGCAACTTAAAGCAGTAACTGATTTTTGTAAAGCTAGGCCTGTTAAAAAAATAAGAGCAGTTATTGATTACAAAAAGAATCTATAGCTGACAAGGAAACCTCTTGATTTTCAGGAAAGGAAGTCCTGTATTATTGTCTCAGTGCTGAGCTGACAGGATCATAAATCGAGATTTATTAATTCTACAGGACTGTCCTTCTGTAGCACCAAACAAAACCTCCCATTTCATATGGGAGAAGAAGATCCATATCATTGAAAGCTCAATACCTATACTTGACCAATAGATTTAAATTTAATGGATTAATTTATAGGATATCATGTACTGAACATCTGAACTAGAAAAAATATAAAAAAGCAACAAACCAACAAACAACTTCATTTAATATACAGAAGGTATTTTTTATTTAATGTGATATTTTATTTCAAGTGACTTGATATATGTAATCGGTCATCATCACAAGTTTTCCTGTATTAGAGTTTGCACTCAAACATTTTTAAACCTTTTCTCTCTTTCAAGTGCTTTCAAGTACTTCTTGTAGGAACAGCTTAGAGGCTACAATACTGAAAGTGTTCATCTTTTTCATGGGAACTTAGAAGTGAATATATACTGAAGCTGAGCATATTATTAAAATAGAGAAATGAGTTAACTCTCAAGCTTCAGTGTGTATTTGGTTTATTTTTGCTTTGGGTTTCTTTGGCATATATCTCAAATAGCTTATCAGAGTGGAAGGTTTGGTCATAAAATCTTCACATATAAAGGAACCTATTCATTCCGTGATTCTTTTCGAAACCTCTTACTACCAAACGGAAACACATGCAAATTAGAAGGAGGAATACCTTCTGGTATCTTCTTGCAAAGTCTGTGAAGAAAACATAGAGGGGTTTCAGAATCTTGATTGAAAAATATAGACCGTTCCCTCTATTTATCGGCATTATCAGAGCGGCACGCAGAGCTCGGGAAACTACGTGCCCGTCTAGCCCGGAGATCCAGCGGTCCCGCGAGCTCGGCAGCGGCTGGAGGCGGCGGCGGGGCCGGGGCGGGCGAGCGGCGGCGCGGGCAGTGCGCT